>OZ038436.1:8871255-9002446 GCA_964036275.1 Litoditis marina
TTCTTGTATTTTGATCTGTTCAACTTTATAGTCACGGTGAGATGCTCTGTCGCTACGTATTCAAGTGGTGATCAGATTGTAGTTCGATCTCTTTGTTGTTTGATCTTTGGAATTTGATTTATTTCAATTGTAGTATGTAATCAGAGACGTCGTCAAGTTGTACTTTGATCATCGTATTTTGATTAAATTACATTGTATACTACGGTACGTAATTGAGCGTTGACCACGTCAGCGTTGCAGTTTGCATTCTGTCACAGCGTGTATTCAGAGAAGGTCAAATGTAGTTTGAACTTTCTGTGGTTGAACTCTTCCACTTCGTAGTAACGATAAGTATTCAGGGTGGATGAAATTGTAATTTGATCTCACGTTCTGGTCACATGGCGGTACTCGGTCATGGTCAACTTATTTTATTAACGGAATTAAATTTAAAAAAAAATTCAAAACTTTGAAACTGAAGAATAAGTTCACGTGGATTAAGGTTTACAAAACATACATTCGTCCTATTGTTGAGAGTGGCTGCACTGTGTTCAACTCTGAGAGAATGTGTGTAAAAGCAATCGAATCAGTGCAGAATGACTTCACTAGGAAGTTATTCATGCGACTAGGAGGTTATACGTATTGTAAAATACCGTCAGCTGAGTTCAGAAATAAGAAATTAGGTCTTCAGTCTTTAGAGAAAAGACGTAACGTCTTTGATTTGATCATGGTTCACAAGATTGTACATGGAAACTCTGGCGTTGAGACTGCAAAGTTTTATACCTTTGAAAACTCGCGAACCAGGGGTACAAGGTTGAAATTACGTTTCACCGCTCCCAAATTCAAGACTAGAGCACAATTTTTCACTGTCAGAGCTGGTTCTAAATACTTGAAAATCACGAAAAATAAATCTGTACCTGTTTCAGTCAAATGTATGAAAAAATATTTGTTTGAAACCCTTAACTAATTAATGAATTGAACGTTTCTGTTGGAGCCCATTTGAGTTTTGTAGGTCAGTGGCTTGTGTTAGTTAACTTCTTGCTCAGTTTCCGTTTTTATTGTTGTGTAAACCATCATCATTCCGACATATATATCGTTACTGTGTTGTTGTAGTACTGTTCACATTCCACATCCCACTTTATCACTTTGTTCTATGTTTTATTTCTGTTTCCACCACTTTTTCCCACTTCTCATCTCATTTTTTCACGTATTTATATGCGTAATAAATCAATCAATCAAAAAAATGTTAGAGCTGTAGTAAGATCTCTCGAAGGGTACCTAAGTAAAATGCTCACGCCTGAAGCTGTTCACACTGTCGCGCCCGAATGTTTCAGCTTCACATTAAGTGTCGAATCGCACAGTCTACAATCGCTAAAGCTGTGCAACCATGACGAAAAACCAAAAGTATCCTCTCAAGATTTACAATGCAAACACTAAAAGCGAGTATTTTCTAGAACTATCCTAACGGAAATAAAAAAAAGATTATTCGAATCTATATATACTAGAAGTAAATTGAACAGTCACGTAGAAATAGCATTCTAACTCAGTGCACTTTGTCATTGCAGGTTCCTTATTTCTGCTGTGTCTTTCATGTTTCACATGACTGTGCAATTGACTAACAGTATACAAGATCATTCGAATGTTTCACTCATATATTATAATTGCAGGGAAACGTTCTCTACATCAATGGTCTGAAAATGCGTGAACTGACTTCGGAAGAAGAAACGGAATTGAGCGACTATCAGTCGAAGTTCGACGACTACAAGACTGTGAGTTCACGCTTTGTCGATAGGGAAAGTGAGAGAGACAGAGGAAGAGAAAGAGAAAGAGAGAGAGGAAAGGAGAGAAAGAGAGAGAGAGAAAGAGAGGGAGAGAGGGGGGAAGTAAGAGAATGTGAGAGATAGATAAGGAGAGAGATTGAAGTCGTAAGTTGAGAACATCTGAATAGGAGATTCCTAATGTTTAATATGTTACAATGTTAAAAAGAGTTGAAGTTCAGAACCTTTACTGAATGAATATGGTTCAAGTTGTTTTCATGATATCGATTTTTAGGAGGTCAAAAAGATAATTTCCGAGAAGCAGAAGGCGTTGGAGGCCCGTATTGAGGGAAAGAAGACATCTTCAGTCGGATCCACCAAGAAAGAAGACCTTCCCAAGGTACGAATCATCTCACATGCTTGCATGTAAATAAATCAATCAATAAATCAATAATCTCACGTTTTCACGTGTAGCTCACTTGTTTTTCCACGTGACAGCACGTGAATCTCACACTTTCAAGAGCATAATGAACGCATGAACACTAACATTCTCGAAAAAAAGACTCAGTCCAGTATCACATTTTGGTCTGATCTGTTAGCGATTGAAATACCGCACTTTTCTGTTCCTTTTTACATTTATTCTCCTCACTCAACCTGACTATATCATTATACTTCAGCCCCCCACCAAGCCTTCTTTCTGTGCCGCCGAGGACACCACTCAGTACATCTTCGACGGTTGCATGGTTCAGGTAAGAAACTTGTAGTTTGGTCAAACACAGCAGAAACTTTGAACATCGACTAAAATACTGAATTCGTTTCTCTGATTCAAGACCGTTTTGAGATAGTTACAGAATCGTACTTGCTTCAAATGAAGAAAACCTTATACAACCAGTTGTTTGATCTATTTTAAGTCGTTCTTTATTTCTGAATCTTATTTTTTTTGTTTTAAGGGCAACAAGGTGTACGTTGGACGTGAGTTCGCACGTGACTTGAGCGAGGCTGAAATCGAGGAATTGAAGGCTTTCGACGCCAAGCAGACGGTTTACCAGAAATACGTGCAGGAAGAGGTCCAAAAGGTGAATAATATCTTTCATTTTATTTTCTTTCTCTTTTTCTCACTTCCTTTGAAAAAGAAGAAAGGGACAACGACATACCAAAAAAGGGGCATTTCTCAGTATTTCACTTTCCTAAATAATATCATTTCGATGAATCAGACACTCGCATAGTTCTATTAGAAATAGGTTAATACGTCTGGGAATAGGTGAAAAGGGTAAATATTTCATCATAATGTTTAATAACTTTTAGAAGTGGGGATAGATATTTTTGAAGACAGCTTGCCGTTGTGTTTGTAGTATGATTTTTGGTCAGACTCACTGCGTGAATCGATATGAAACTAAAACCAATTTCTCCCCTATGCTTCAGAATTAGTAAAAGTTCTATCGAAAAAAGAAAAACATCAGCATTATTGTACGTTTTACGTTCTAAAAACATGACGTGCAGTCTGATAAGCCCTGGTATTGAGCGAACTATCGGAAATCGAAAGGAAATACCGTAAACTGAATTTTGATCTACAATCGATTTCTTATTCATTTCAGCAAGTCCACAACATCTTCGGTTCCTCCAACCTTTTCTCCGCTCTGTTCAAGGACGGACCTGCTGAGCCAACTGAGGTACGGTATCGAATCACGTGAAAAAACACGTGACTTTCACGTGAACGTTCATGTGAGACACTCACTTCTTATGAAGAAGTGCACGTGACATTCACGTGAAACCTGATGACAAACGGAAATTACACGTCCATTCTGTATTGATTCGGAACTACACTCCAGATATACATTCAAAAGAAGTATAGTGTATAAATGAGTAAAACAATCATCCGCGTTAGATGGTCGCGTTAACGCACAAGTTAGACAGTTGGAACACAAAATACATGCACATTAATGCGACCTCAAAAACTATAAGATCTTCTCAATTACAATATTAATCTTTATTGTTGTTTATTGATATTTTATCGATTTTCTTTCACTTCCAGACTACCACCCGTGGCTCTGCTACTCCCACTGAGCCCGCACCAGATGCTCCCGTCGTGCCCAACTTCTGTACCGCCATTTATTGATTGATATTGATTGATATTTGGTATTGACTTTTTGTTACCCTGTTCTCAGATGTGCATTATATCCCCGCCCCCCAGATGTATCTAATATTTATCCCCCAATAAAGACTTACGAGTAAAGATTTGTTTTTATTTGGTAGTACATTGTTGATTTATCTGTGTGAAACAAATTGACTTCTAGTACAAGTGAAAAAAAGGTCCCGAAAAGTGAGGAAAATTCGGAACAGCGCAAATCTTGAAACTACAGTACTTCTATCCTCTCTCTCTCTCTCTCCCTCTTTCTCTCTTTCTCTCTCTCTCTCTTTCTCTCTCTTTCTCTGTCTCTCTGTCTCTCTCGCTCTCTTGCTCTTTGCTTCCAATAACAAACGTGGCTGGCAGAGAAATATAACCATAAAGTATTTCCAACGCAATCTAAACACTAAAACACATGTGAAAAGTGGGAAATTACCCGAAAAGATTGATAATTCTCGGAATGTTTGTATCCCCCAAGCGTGATTAACGAAATTCACATAGCCCTGGCGCACTTCAATGTATCAACACTCCCTTATATATGAGAAGCGCAGTATGTAACTAGTACTCTAGCAACCGAACTACTCATCGTAATTATTTTTCCCAAAAGACAGTCGACTCAATTGAACAATACATGATCGTCTATTTCTTGCCAGTAGATGAGAGAGTGTGTAGATCAAAGATACGCAGACGCGCTGGCCACTTTCTCAGTCTGCTGATACGGGGTTCACGACATGACTTTGTTGGGTATCAGTCCGTAAACAAATGTAAGTCGCAGAATCGCTTTTCTTCAGACTGGTACATTGTTGGGTTAAATGATTGAATTGAGAGTGAACTTGTTTCAATAAATTGGTCATATCGGACAAGGTCGTTTCTATATAACTATAATCTACGTGGAAGGATGGAGGGTACTGTGTATCTCACTTTCCGGTGTGTACGCACACATGTCTTGGAATCTGAAACTTGCCCCTAATGTGAGTAGCTTAGTAAGTAGTATGAATCTGTGTGAAATATTTTCAAACAAGGAAGGTACCCCGGGCTACGCCCGGGTCCCTCCCTTGATGAGTCTAGGACGGTGGTTGCGTCGAGAAGTTTTTTTTTCATATTCTTCGTCTTTGAAAAGTCCTCGAGCGCGAAAGTTGTCCTGAACATAGAGCGCGAGAGTTCTCCTTAACATAGAGCGCGGGACTTCTCCTTAACATAGAGCGCGGGACTTCTCCTTAACATAGAGCGCGGGAGTTTTCCTTAACATAGAGCGCGAAAGTTCTCCTTAACATAGAGAACGGGAGTTCTCCTTAACATAGAGCGCAAAGGTTCTCCTAAACATAGAGCGAAAGTTTTTCTTAACATAGAGCGCGGGAGTTCTCCTTAACATAGAGCGCAAAGGTTCTCCTAAACATAGAGCGCGGAAGTTTTTCTTAACATAGAGCGCGGGAGTTCTCCTTAACTTAGAGCGCGAAAGTTCTCCTCAACATAGAGCGCAAAGGTTCTCCTAAACATAGAGCGCGGAAGTTTTTCTTAACATAGAGCGCGGGAGTTTTTCTTAACATAGAGCGCGAAAGTTCTCCTTAACATAGAGCGCGGGAGTTCTCCTTAACTTAGAGCGCGAAAGTTCTCCTCAACATAGAGCGCAAAGGTTCTCCTAAACATAGAGCGCGGAAGTTTTTCTTAACATAGAGCGCGGGAGTTTTCCTTAACATAGAGCGCGAAAGTTCTCCTCAACATAGAGCGCAAAGGTTCTCCTAAACATAGAGCGAAAGTTTTTCTTAACATAGAGAGCGGGAGTTCTCCTTAACATAGAGCGCAAAGGTTCTCCTTAACATAGAGCGAAAGTTTTTCTTAACATAGAGCGCGGGAGTTCTCCTTAACATAGAGCGCAAAGGTTCTCCTAAACATAGAGCGCGGACCGCGGAAGTTTTTCTTAACATAGAGCGCGGGAGTTCTCCTTAACTTAGAGCGCGAAAGTTCTCCTCAACATAGAGCGCGGGAGTTCTCCTTACCATAGAGCGCGAAACTTCTCCTTAACATAGAGCGCGGCAGTTCTTCTTGACATAGAGCGCGGTGGTTCTTCTTCACATAGAGCGCGGTAGTTTCCCTAAACATAGAGCGCGAGTGTTCTCCTTAACATAGAGCGCGGGAGTTCTCCTTAACATAGAGCGCGAAACTTCTCCTCAACATAGAGCGCGGCAGTTCTTCTTGACATAGAGCGCGGTGGTTCTTCTTCACATAGAGCGCGGTAGTTCCTCTTAACATAGAGCGCGAGTGTTCTCCTTAACATAGAGCGCGGTAGTTCTCCTCAACATAGAGCGCGGGAGTTCTCCATAAAATAGAGCGCAGTAGTTTTTCTTAACATAGAGCGCGAGTGTTCTCATCACCTATTTCAGTTTCCAGCAGCAGCCGGTTTCAGAAAAATCCGAAATGAAAACTAAAAATCACGTACTGTTCACGTTTTTCTTCTCAGAAAACCAACTACAAAGTGCACCATTTCTTCTCTGTTTCTCGACCAAAAGGACAATTTGCCTCATACACACACACACACCAAGCAGCGGTTTTATATTAGTAGATCAGTGACTTCGGATGAAATTGTTCGTAACTTGACAAAATGATCGACTCTTTCATTATTTCCCATTTGAATTAAATGGTCTGAAATGAACTTATGAAACTAACTTATGAAAAAGCCTGGGAGCATTGAACACATTATTTTCTTTCTAATATATAGAAACGGTGCCACATTCAACCGCGCTTAGCCTAAGGTACGTTGCTGGCGAACCTTTTTCGTTTTGTTACGTTTTCTGTTTGGTTTTTATTATAAATCTTTCAAACTGCTCAATGAAGGTTTCTTCTGATTTTAATTGGAAGAATATTCATTTGAAAGTTCAACTGCGCAACTTCGATGATATAATTCATCAAAAAGAACATACAAAAGAATTCGTACATCTTTTCTCTCCTTCTCTCCCTCCGTGTCTGCCTCTTTCTCTCTAGCTCTTTATTCATGTCTTTCTCTCTCTTTCACTGTTTTTCACTGTTATTCTCTCTCAGACGCTCTCTCTCTCTCTCCTTCTCTTTTTTGTTCTCCCTCTCTCACTCCCTCTTTTTTCTTGTTCTCCCTCTCTGTCTTCATCCTCTATCTCTTTCTTCCGTTTCTCTTTCTTCTCTCCATCTTTCAGACACATGAACATCTCCGTTGTCTCTCGTCCCTCGTCCGGTGTCCGCATAGGTTTGAATGAAACTACTGAACCAAATTGACAGAAATTTGGCACACGTGTGTGTCAAATTACAAATTACGTATTTATAAAATTTAATTTAACGTGAAAGTATGAAGTGGTTTCACGAACGTGCGTTGTGAACCTGTGCACACAAATGTACTGTTCTATTTTCATTGCACACTCATTCAAAACCTCGTATTGTTCACTTTTTGCTGAAAACGGTAAAACCGAACAAACTCACACACTCACTGATTCACCACTTTTCACCAATTATCAATGAGTATACAAGAAGTTTGAGAATTAAAATCAGTTTCTCTCTCATAATATATAGAAAGGGTGGCACATACAACCGCGCTTAAACTGAGATGCTTTGCTGAACAGAGGTTTTGTGACGCGAAACATTACATATAGTATTTTTCATGCTGGTTTGAGTACGCAAACGATTATTTTTTTTCGTTTAGTTCGTTTAGTTCGTTTACACGAATAGATGAAAATGGAGACGTTGTTTCTGAATAATTTCTGTCGAGATTAAACGAGTTGTAGATAAATTATATTATGAGGGAATGAAGCAATTATGCGTTCCTCTGCGGGTGGCAACACTCAACAATTTTCCCGATTACCTAGAAATCGAACAAAAAAGTGAATAAACTTAGTTCAATTAAAGTATTTTCAGTTGTTCAAAAATGGAATATTTTTCAAATGCAGTCTTGTTTTCATGCTCCAGTGTTTCACATGTTATATTCAGACGAAAAGCGCCCAATGCCATAGTATAGAAACACTTGTTTCCAATTGGGATAGTTCATTCATCCGCATGGGTTATACTGAGACATACTGAGTTATAAGTTATACCGAGTTATAAGTTCCTTTTTTTGTACTGTAGAATTCGTTTATTTGTACTGTTGAATTCTCAGTGGAAATGAAAGGTACTATGTTGGGGGAGATGTCAGAGGTTGTTACAAGGATTGTTAATCATATTCAAAAGCTCAAGTTTTCGAGTTTTCGAAATTGAAGAGTTTTCGAATATCAAGAGTTTTTAGGTTTGTCGAGTTTTTGAGTTACATAACCAAAAAGTTATATTATTCAAGTTTGACTCGACTCGAAAATTTTCGATATTTTTCGAGTCGAGTTTCGATTTTCTCTTCAATAACCCTTATTGTTAACCTTAGAAGTGTCTTTCTGTAACTGAATATAAAGAAAGAAATAATGTGAAGCAAACAAAACATATTTCATCATCACCGCATCTCATCCGAGGCGCGCTTGTATGTATATAGTGGGTGCTAAATTTATGAATTTCTGTCCCTGGCCGGAATCGAACCGAGAAGCTTTAGAATCGACGAAACTGTGTGTACACAGTGGAAAGTAAAGTATACAGTACCCTTTCCGTTGGCGACGACTATATGTCTGCATTCATTTTTCAGCGCATTTTTCTTGGACATCAAATGAATATTGCATTATTATCCAATGTGGTGCGAAATCTATAATTTATGAAGAATAAGTATTACTTTTGTAAGACATGATTAGGTTAATGTGCTCAGTAAGAAATGTACTCAAAACCGTTTCGACCTTGAATCAAGACGGTTTTAGGTTTTCTCTCACATTAACCTAATCATACCACCATCCAAAAGTCCTAGTGACACAATTATATTTTGTTCAAATAAAATAACCTAAAAAAAGACAGTTTATATTTTCTGTTGTACCATCTAAATTCGGAATACGTCAAGCAAATAAATTATTTGCGAGCTCACAAAACATACCACTTTAAATGCCTCAAAAATTTGGACGTATTCTCGTATTACAACGCAGTCCAATCCAGCCGACACCAACCACCAAACTGAAATGGAGTTAGTTGAACAATCCGGAAAGGTTGCTTGCAATATTGTTCCCGAATGTTTTTCTTCTCCTATTCTGCCCACTTCGTTGCTAACAACTGATATTGCCAATCATATTACCCAAGAAACAGTTTCCACTGAAATACTACCAAGTCCTCCCGTTGAAGTTTCTGTTACATGTGTTCCGTCTCCAGACCCCCAGCCCCTATCTCTCCGTATCAGTGCACTTGATGTTGTTTCTTTGAAACTTGTTGAGAAATATGTTATTGCTTTGTATGACATGCATCGCAGTAAGTTTCCTATGCGTGAACGTTACAGTGCTTTCCATGGTTGCTATCAATTACATTCTCATCTTGCCCCAATTGTTTCTGATATGTTCTTTGATCGCTATGGTTTCCGTTATTGATTGATTGATTTATTACGCATATAAATACGTGAAAAAATGAGATGAGAAGTGGGAAAAAGTGGTGGAAACAGAAATAAAACATAGAACAAAGTGATAAAGTGGGATGTGGAATGTGAACAGTACTACAACAACACAGTAACGATATATATGTCGGAATGATTATCGTTTACACAACAATAAAAACGGAAACTGAGCAAGAAGTTAACTAACACAAGCCACTGACCTACAAAACTCAAATGGGCTCCAACAGAAACGTTCAATTCATTAATTAGTTAAGGGTTTCAAACAAATATTTTTTCATACATTTAACTGAAACAGGTACAGATTTATTTTTCGTTATTTTCAAGTATTTAGAACCAGCTCTGACAGTGAAAAATTGTGCTCTAGTCTTGAATTTGGGAGCGGTGAAACGTAATTTCAACCTTGTACCTCTGGTTCGCGAGTTTTCAAAGGTATAAAACTTTGCAGTCTCAACGCCAGAGTTTCCATGTACAATCTTGTGAACCATGATCAAATCAAAGACGTTACGTCTTTTCTCTAAAGACTGAAGACCTAATTTCTTATTTCTGAACTCAGCTGACGGTATTTTACAATACGTATAACCTCCTAGTCGCATGAATAACTTCCTAGTGAAGTCATTCTGCACTGATTCGATTGCTTTTACACACATTCTCTCACAGTATCACATTAACCCATCACGGGAACCCCTACCACCTTATAAATGACATCTCACGTTCCTATGTGCTCATCTTCAATCGCTTTCATTATCTTCTGAATAATATGAACTTTTATGTATTACTCGCTGTTTTAGTAGTTTTTTTTGTTTTTATCAATTCATAAGTTATAATCTCGTCGCTAATTCGATTGTAATACAGAATATTGATAAACTCATTATTAGTATTTGTTTGTCAGAACTACTCACGCATTAAGCCCTTGTCGCCTAAGTATAATACGTGCAACATTGGATCGCGAGATAAATATTTCAATTGGAAAAAGATTTCGACCTAAAAAAATTTTGTCTCCGGCTTTTGTAGCTCTAATTTTCCTAACTTTGCAAAAGTTAGTAAAAATAGAGTAATAAAGTTGCTCTAAATGACGTTTTGCCTGCAACGCAGTCGAGTTTTATGTATTTGATGTTATGTGGAATTCAACTTTCTATCCACGCGCGTTATTTTAATGTTCGCATGAAGTTTCTCGATAATGGTTTGTTTTGTAATTATGCGTTATAGTTCCTTATGCTCTGCAAAAATGATACTAGATATATAAAGCTTTGTATGTTCGGTTGGAGATATTATGGTTAGGTTATTGATACATTTTATTTATTTCACAATTTCGAACTAACTCAATAAAAGAATAAAACTATGCAGTTGGTTAACTATGGATATGAAAGGTGTGCTGTATTCAACCGCGGTTACGCGTCTTTTTCAACAACTGAGTCTCCATTTTTACATATGTTTACATACATGTCACATGTTCACTGTAAATACAGCATGATGGCAATGCAAATCGATGCTTTGCCGTCCTGACTGAAACATTACTGTGTTTTCCGAACCGTTGTGTTATTGAACTGTTCCAACTAAACGCGATTTTCGTATACTGTTAGTGAATTGCACAGTCACGTGAAACATGTTTAACACAGCAGAACTCAGAAACGTGCGACGACAATGTGTATGATGTCTCATTAGAATGCGTACTTTACGTGACTATCCGATTGACTTCTAGTACAAAATACAAAGCGTGTTCAAAGAAGTTCAGCTCAAAGGTTATCTTTTAATGAAACCCCTGGCACGGTGCGCAGTGAAAAGTGAGTAGAAATCAGACATTTTGGGCATGAACAAGTTCAACTGCGACCATTTTACTTTGTGTTTTATGCTGAACGGACAATAAAAGAATCAATTTTTACGACTATGTTTCAGCCAGCTTCATAGAGAAAAGTGAAAATCTAACCGAAGTTCATCCCTTTCAGCGACAATTTTTATCATAGCTATGAAAACGTTCAAATTTAAAGAATCCGTCCCGCTCAATTCGGACTTATCAGTTAACAATCTGAACTTCTGGCAAATAAAAAAACCATTATCAAAAATGTATACTTTTGTATCTCTATCTTGCTTCGTTTTTTCAGAAAAGCGGCTTACGTAATGACACCGATAGAGGAGTTGCATATGCTCAAAATAGCCTATAAATGTACAAAAATATCTTTAAAACTTTCTATCATATACTACAACATTTACAGCTTTTGTTGTTCTGTGAAATTCAACTTTCTATTCACTGCTCGCTTTATTGGAATGTTTGCGTAAAATTTCCCGATATTGGTTTTTTTTGTAATTGTGGGTTGTAGTTCCGTATGCTCTAAAAATCGAACTAAAGAAAACGTTTATGTTCGGTCAATATGAAACTATAGAGTTGGTTCTCGCCACCTTATAAGAAAGGTGTGCTGCATTCAACTGCGGTTAAGCGTCTTTTTGGAAAACATGCCTCAGACAACTCCTATCGTCACTAAATTGAAACAACCAATATAGAGAACCTGGTAACATGCAAATTATCAAAATAGAGTTAAAGCTAGATTCACTGACACAGCACATTTTCACAATTGCGAGTCTCGATTTATCATATAGGATATCCTCATATTATATATTATATAATATTATATTATTTATCATATAGGATATGATTTATCATATATTCTCATTGATATAAGGGAACTTTCATTAAAAAACCGTACTGAATGCATGTGATATTAGTGAAACTGAATAGAATTTATTGATAAAAATTAGGATTTGGTTACAATAGTCCAACTGTTTTTATATGGAAGATGGAAACAACAGTCTTTTGTTTTATTTAAAAGACAAAGCGCTCTGTTCACAGTGTGTTTATTTTGTAACAGACGCCAAGGAAACTAATGTACACTAATAGTATTAACTTGCAATGTCTCAATTCACGGACGTATAGTAAATGTCTGTTTCTCACCAACGCATCAGCTTCTGTGATTGACCAGATACAAAAGAGGAGAGAGATTCGAAACGATGAGAAAAGGAAGATTTGAAGCCAGGAGTTAAAAGTTGGATAGAATATCAAACATCCTATCTTAATTTTTCAACAAATATTCTGCCCTTAGATTTTCCGATAAGATCGACCCAAGTTTTCGGACGAAAACTCATTTTAAATAAAAGAAGATTTTTGATCTAAGTTCAAAACTGACTATCTATATGATCGGAGTGAATAACCAAATTACTTGGAACTAGATACAGAAAACGTTTGTTTGTTTGTTTGGAGATATGAAAGAATGGCACTAGAGAGTTGGTTCTCTTCGGCTTATATGAAAGGTGTGCTGCATTCAACCGCGTCATGAGCAAGCGAGTCTCACAAAAGTAAAAAAAACGAATACAAACGAACAAAAACTTTTTTGATTCAGTTCTAATTCTAGTTAAATTCGCGAAAAGAATCTTTTTCACTGTTTTGCGTATTTGAGAAGATCCCATCCGGAGTGTTTGTTCTAAGTATTCTGAGTTTCTAGCCTTTTCTGCAAATAACTAGATTTCGACCAAGATAGTCAATTTTGTGATTTCGTGTATATGAAGGGGGTAGTTGAAAACAGTTCGCGAAAATAGTATGTATTTGTGTTGTTTCAGTGTCATATCTGTTCTCAGAATGACAATAAAACACCTGAAAAGCTGAACTTTTCTGTATGAAAATCAACACGATTATTCGGAAACGAGTTTACTGTGTTAGAAAAGTCGAGGACGCCGATAAACCTCTCTTTACCTATTGAACAATCTGAACATTGGAGTAAACATCCGAATCGAACATAGGTCTGCTATATGAAAAGTGTGCTGCATTCAACCGCGGTTACGCATCTTTTTGAGGAACCGATTCTCAAATAAATAAATAAATGGTTCCAAATAAAAACATATAATCAGAACACAGGTTTCTATACAGGTTGGTCAAATTTATGTTTTAGATAGATTTGGTTGAAAAAACAGTAACTCAACAACTTTAATTGATTAGAATTAGAATTTGGTTCGAACTATTTACAAGCTCCGAATTCGATGTCTCACTTTACACAGACCAAACTACCCATTTATATTAGTAGATAAATGATATTAAATTTACCCTGGTGTTTACCGGTCGATTGGAAGTATATTTCTCACCAACTTAAGAGATAGTCATGCAACATTCAACCATGATTGTACTTAATAAATTGTATGCTAGTACATAACAAAACCCGCTATTCGCTCTGCCGTCTTACAATTCTTAAAATGCAATTTTTTCAATGATTTGGGTTATGGAACCGGAATAACAAAACAAATTCACGAAAAAGTGAGCCTGAAACCAATGATTTGTGTACCTATTGGGGAACTTTTCTGTTCCCAAATAACGAAAACATTTCAAAGCACTGAACGTCAATTCCGTAAATGTATTGTATCCATTACGTTTTAAAATTTATAATGGATGAAATAATCATTTGATTCAGTTGATCGAGAGGAATGAGTGATTCAATTAACGCCTACAACAGAACCCAAAAATGACCCAGATCAAAAGAATAAAGACAAAAGACTAGAACAATTCACTACAACAGCATTTAACAGTGTGTACTGATAAAGATGCATGTTCTTATGATAAACGGTACAACACTTGCTTGACTTGCCGCCTGAAATTGATTGCAACGGTTTGTTTTTAAATGTTATATCACCGGTGTAGAATATATATTGTTAATTTTTCAGAACTTCTTCATTGTTCAAGTACAATAGCGTAGGAACTAGCTCAAATCTATGTGAAGATTTCGAATTACCTAACTACTGACGAAATTCTGCATAACTTTGTAAAACAAAACCTGTCTTCGTGTTTATACTTCTCCAGTAATACAATATGTTTTTATTCGTAAAACAATGAACGGATTAAACACATTACTTTACTCTTACTATATATAAAAGGTGGCACATACAACTGCGCTTAGGTTGATATAGTTGCCGGTATACAGTTTTGGTCTCAAAAATTAGTCTTCCAATTATATCTTACTATATTCTCCCTTTATATCGTGGCTTCAAACGTAAATATCGCATTTAACCTATTTCCTCCATTTCCTATTATTTCCAGCTAGTTATTGGGAATTTCCATTTGTGCGTTCATCAACTATTAGTTCTATTTTCACCAGTTTGAAAGATAGTATTGCAACATTCAACCGCGACTGGTATACTTTCATACTTTTTCATAATAATACAAGTACCGGAAAAATAATACAACAATAGAGGAAGCCTGAAACTACTCATTTGTGTACATATTTGGGATAATGTTCCACCACAGAAATTTTCTCTCGGCCATATTTCCAGTGAAAAGTTGGCAACTGCGCTAAGTGATTCGGCAACAATCTCATTTCACAGAAAAATGAAGGAACGAAGGTTGATGCTGTTTCATTTGTATTGTGAATGTTTTCTTTTTGTGTTACGAAACATATGTTTCCGTTTCTCTATTCCCAAAGTTAGTTGGGTTTTCATTTAACCGCAACATTTCTTTGAGTCAGCTTATTGAGTAACCATTACTTGAACAAAACTTCATCTCCTACTCCATCATTGGAAAATATTAAACAGAGAGTTTATCCTCTATTATATAGAAATGTTGCCACATACAACCGCGCTTAGGCTGAGATGCGTCAATGGTGAATCATTTTCGTTTTATAACGTCTTCTTTTTTGTTGTTACTACAAATCTTTGAAAATATGAGGGTTTCTATCGATTCTAATTGAAAACTTAGTTAGTTCGAAGTTCAACTGCGCCATTTCAATGTTGCCATATACTCCCCATAAAAAAACATTCAAACTTACAATTTGAAATGTTTGAAATATTAGAGCGATTATATATATATATATTTAAGTAATCAACAGCACAAAGCCAGTGGGTAATATAAATCTGATTTTATTTCTATGTTTATCAATTTATTCCCAGCAATTGTTGATATCGAATCGCTTCTAAAATATGAAATTGTATACGTATTACAATTCTGATAGTGTTTTTCTGGGTAATAAAACCAAAATAACAAAATAACAATTTACTGAAGAGTGAGCCTAAAACAATATGACTTGCTCTTTAATTAACTCCCTTCAAACGAAGTTCAGCGATTAACTCTTATCACCAGCTTCTGTGATTGGCCAGATACAAAAGCGAGAGAGCATGGAGGGCAATGAAAGTCTTACAATTCTTCAAATGCCCCTTTTTCAATGTTTTGGGTTATGAAACCGGAATAACAAAACAAATTCACAAAAAGGGAGCCTGAAACTACTGCTTTGTGTACCTATTTGGAACGTTTTTCCGTAAAAAAAGCGTTTAGATAGGGTTCACCTAGCCTATATAAAACATGTGCTACATCGAACTGTGCTAAAAGAGAAGAGTTTTGATAGTCATCTCTGGGTTTTTATGGGTTTTAAACAGATATAGGAAAGAGAACAGTTAGCTATTACACGAATTGTTCTCTTTTTGCTAGTTGTACTAGTACAACCATTCCTAGATTAGAACAACAGCAATAATGAAATTCGAAAAATGGTAACTATCAAACATCCTGATGTCTGGACGAAGTTTCAAGTTTTCAAACGGTGTGGTCCTGGTTTTTCAAATACTTTTTGGCGCCAATGAAAATTGACGTGATTGGCGAAACTAGTACAAACCCAGTTTGTTCATGAAATCTGAGCTTTGCGAAAAATCTGAGTCGTTACAGTACAAAGAAAGTCTTTTCTCGTTTTCTGCGCCAATAATCAATAATCAAACCGAAATTTACTCCCATTCGTAGAAAGTAACTGGAATGAAAGGTCTTGACCAATTAGCACAATTTCCGACGATTGTAATGTTCGGAAACCGTATTTTAAATTTTGGCGCCAATTGGCGGATAAAGTGGCGTTTTGGCGCTGAATGTCGACGAAATGTGCGTACCCGAGCTGTATATGTCAAATATGTTCATAATAATAATAATTCATTATCCATATGCACATAGTTCGGACATCTGTGAAAAAATGCGCTCGTTACCCTGCTTCGCTGGCGTTGTTCTCATGTGGCGCCACTGGGCGCCAGGGTTTGGCGCCTGATATCAACTATGATACGAGATTCTCAGAAGTAGCTGGAATCCACTAATCTAACCTCTGTGCGAAATTTCGGATCATTTCAGCCATGGAAACACATATTTTCCAGCTTCTGGCGCCAATTGGCGCTCGCGCCGAGCGCCACACAAAACGTGACATCACCAAACTTTTGGCACCGAGCTAACTTTGAGGTCCACGCAAACGTGCCAAATTTTAGCCGAATCGGTTAGGTAGTTAAAAAGATAATTTTCTATGCGGACATCGGACGAGGACAATGGAAGTTTTCATAACGACACGAGAACACAACTTTTTTCAAACTCGACCTTCTCATAGGTTTTTCATACAACATTTATTTAATAGATGGCTAGCTCTCTCTCTTTCTTTAAATTTTCAAAAAATGTAATATTTGAAGACTTTTGTGGTTTGAAAGCTAAAAACGGGTGCGCAATGGCCAAACCAAACACAACTCACACGCAGCGCTTCGCGCTGCGCGCGATGACGATCAATAAACAGTATGTAAAAAACTGTTCTATTATAAACTTGTTCGAGTTTAATTGCTCAATAACTAGTTTCAAACTAAGTGAAAGTTTTCAAATTAACTGTTTGTGAAATTAGGAATAACTCAGCAAACCATAAACTCCTTTTCTGTTTTCCCAGTCTATTACTTGTAACCATTCGTTGTAGAATGTTAATTGAACACTTCATATTTATTTCACTATATAGAAACGGTGCCACATTCAGCCGCGCTTAAGCTAAGATACGTCAGTGGTACCACACAACTTTTGCGAAACAGACATAAACATTATTACATATTCCAATGTTTATAGTATTATCTAACTATCCAACTCTTCCATAACGTCGCTTCCAAAATATATATAAAATGACCCAAAAAGTATTTATCTGAATTATATAGCGTGTTTTCTCTAACTAATTGGGAAGATTTCTCCGTTCTTCTCGAGTGCTCTCTTCACTTTTCACTGTGAAATTGTTTCATTTAAGTGCAAAATGGTAATCGGCATTTTTGTATTGAGTACTCGGAAAACTCGAAAAACTCGAAAATTCGGAAAATTTGAAATTTTCAACTCGATTAACAACCCTACTGTATTGCATACACGTAAGAACCAAGGATTTACCTTGCGCTAATACTCCTTTGTACGTCGGTTCACCTATTTTAATATCTCTGCTAACTGGTATTCATAGATTAGACTATACTCTATACTCTCATATTTGCTGTATATGAAGACGTCAATCGAAAAACTTCGTCAAACTGTCAAAAGTCGGAGTTTTCTAACACTTTTCTAGGTACCTATGTTGTTTCAATAACACCGGTCAATTAACCGTCAGTCAACAAATACCACCGGTTACTACCAGTCAATTAAAAGTGTGTTTCTCACCCGTTCAAGAGATAGTTATGCAACATTCACTCATGATTGTACTTAAGACCTTGCATAACAGTACATAACAAACCCGCTATTTGCTCCGTCGTCTTACAGTTCTTCAAATGCACTTTTTTCAATGTTTTGGGTTATGACACCAGAATAAAAAACAAATTCACCAAAACGGGAGCCTGAAACTACTGATTTGTGTATCTATTGGCAAAATATACGTACAAGAAAGCGTTTAGATAGGGTTCACCTAGCCTATATAAAACATGTGCTACATCGAACTGTGCTAAAAGAGATGAGTTTTGATAGCCATCTCTAGGTTTTTATGTGTTTTAAACAGATATAGGAAAGAGAACAGTTAGCTACTACACAAATTGTTTTCTTTTTGCTAGTTGTACTAGTACAACCACACAGGTAAGAAAAAAATATTTACTAGCTCAGTAAC
The DNA here is from genome assembly GCA_964036275.1 of Litoditis marina. Taxonomy (NCBI): domain Eukaryota; kingdom Metazoa; phylum Nematoda; class Chromadorea; order Rhabditida; family Rhabditidae; genus Litoditis; species Litoditis marina. The sequence continues at coordinate 8,889,445 of OZ038436.1, forward strand.
TAGTTCGAAACTAAGTGAAAATATTCGCATTATGTAACTGTTCGTCAAGTTGCCCATAACTCTGCAAAACATAAACTCTTTTTTTTGTTTCTGAAAATATACTGTCTACTACTTTTGCAACTGAAGTCACGGAGAGAATTGAACACTGAATGTTTCTTATACTTTGTGGAAAAGGTGCCACATTCAGCCGGGCATAGGTAGTAGGTACACGACTTTTGTGGCACAAGGAACTTTATCACATATTATTTGTTCCTTTTTTTGTTCCTTACATTGTCGAACTCATTTATATCGTAGGTTCAAGCGTGAATGACAAAATTCTCGGAATATTTCTCTGATTGTGCTCCCTCCCTTCTGTGGAAAGAATAAAAAAATCTCTTTCTCCTTCTTTTTCATTTCTAACATATAGAATTGTCTTTGAAGCATGATGCAATAACTCTGCAAAACATAAACTCTTTTTTTGTTTCTGAAAATATACTGTCTACTACTTTTGCAACTGAAGTCACTGAGAGAATTGAACACTGAATGTTTCTTATACTTTGTGGAAAAGGTGCCACATTCAGCCGGGCATAGGTAGTAGGTACATGACTTTTGTGGCACAAGGAACTTTATCACAAATTATTTGTTCCTTTTTTTGTTCCTTACATTGTCGAACTCATTTGTTCCGTAGCTCCAAGCGTGAATGACAAAATTCTTGGAATATTTCTCTGATTGTGCTAATGTGCTCCCTTCAACTAATTAAATAAACTTTTATTCAAACCCTCTGTTGATGATTGAAAACGTATTAGTTGGGCGATATACCTTGAATAACTGCCGAGTGAAGAGGTTGGGAGGGGGACTTAAGTGCAACTTCGCAAGATGGTAAGTTAAACCGCGACAATTCCAGTCACAGTGTGATTCTCAGCTTAGGCCTTACTCAAAACCATTAGTTCAACTCAATTCCAATCGCGTTATAAGAAAAGGTTGGCATCTTACAGTCATTTTTTCGTTGCAGAAACGATTGGGGTACTCTGAAAAATAAAGTTAAATTAAAATTAAAGTTAAGGCGAGAAGTTAAAGAATGAGTCAATCAAGGCAGAATGAGTCAATCTACACTAACAATCAAGGCAAGAGTAATAGAATGGAAGAAGAAAAGGAGATTAAAATGAACTACAACAGCATTTAACAGCGTGTGTACTGATAAAGTTGCATATGTTCTCCACACGGTACAACACTCGTTTTCTCTTGGTTCGCCTCAAACTGCCTGCAGTTGATTTTAAAGTTCCAGGTTTCACTGTTCCAGTTTTTCAGCGTGGTAACTAGCTGAAACCTATGTGAAGATTTCGAATTTCGTAACTACTGACGAAATTTTGCATAACTTTGTAAAACAAAAACTATCTTTGTGTTTATGCTTTTCCAGTAATACAATTTTTTTATTCGTAATTATTCAAAACATACACGTATTGAACACAGTATTTTCCTCTTACTATATAGAAAGGGTGGTACATACAACTGCGCTTAGGTTGATATAGTTGCCAGTATAAGTCTTCCAATTAGATCTTACTATATTCTCTCTTTATATCGTGGCTTCAAACTATTTCGTATTATTTCCAACTAGTTGGGGGATTTCCATTTGTGCGACCTAACTTGCCGAAATAACTACCGTGTACTACATTGTTTAAGTTCAATGGCGCAGAAAATAGCTAAAACCTGTGTCAAATTTTCGAGTTTCGTAACTGTCGATGAAATTGTGCATAAATTTGCAAAATTAAACTCTTTTCAACTATTAATATGTGTTCTCATTGTGAAATATGCCGTATATCATTTGTGTTATTAATGGAAAACAGAGAATTGAGCTCTCCACATTTCTTACACTTTATAGAAACGGTGCCACATACAACCGCGCTTCGACAAATCTTGGTAGATAGTAAACCATATTTTCTCCGTTATCTGAGGTCTTCTTTTTTGTTGTTTGTTGTTATTACAACTTTCCCAAATACAATCAATAAGGCTCTTGTTTATTGTATTCTAAAATATAATCATTTTTATCTGCGCAATTTCAACGTTCCCCCAGTCTTCTTCATCAATGCGAACATTCAAATTTTCAATTTGCAATGTTGGAAAGATTCGAACAGCAATAACTTTCATCTTTTCAACAAATCAGCAGCGCAAAGCCTATGGAACACCATTTTTGTTCTATTGTCATTTACTCAGAAAAGAAGAGCGAGATGATAGTGTAGCCTGTTATGAAGTGCGCACATTCAAATCTCTCGTTGGTTGGCAAAATTGAATATTTAGTAGTATTTCGACCAATAGGTGTGAATTAACTTACTATTCCAAATTCAAACCTGAAACTTCTCCATTTTGCTTAAACTCTATAGTCTCGGAATAGAGCCCATTCTATTCTGATCTTGACGAGTGTCGAGAATCACCACGTTTTATGACTTCGTTTTTTGATTGTATGATTTGAATAATATTGTCAGTACTTCTTTATCAACTGAATTTTCTCTCGTGAAAGTTCCTATTATTCAATATTATTGTGTAATACTGTGTTTACGATCTTCTTTTCTTATTCTTACTCTCTCTTTTTTCATTCTCTCGGAACGGGAAATAAACAAGTCGAAATTTATATAAAAAATGTGCTGCATTCAACTGCGGTTACGCGTCTTTTATGGCCTCCTATCGTCACAAAATTGAAACATATAAAATATAAACGGTGGATTTTAGGCATACTGAACGAATTCGAATTCTAGTTACATTTTCGAATATAAAATAGTTTTAAAATTCAAAGTTTGGCCTCATTGATATGCAAATTCTGATCAAAACCCGAATTGAATAGACGCTGTATTGCTGAAAAATAAGCTTATTAGATCAAAATAAGGATGCAGTTCCAATCATCTAACCGAATTACAATAACTACACAAATATCAAAGTATTTGAAACCTTATTTCACTCTATAATAGAAGTAGTCTCTCAATCTATGTGAAGTTTTCGAACATCCACTATTGACGAACTTGTGCACAATTTTGCAGAATCATCAATAGACTTTGTGTATTCACCTAACCACTGAAATTTCATTAGTTCTGATACTAAAGCTAGATTTACAGGGTAGAACAAACTGACTAGCGCATGGTGTACTCCTCGGATATATGGAGTACGTGCGACACGGAAGTGCGCCAAATTATTGCACTACCCATAAAAAGGATCTACATGTCAAATATGTAATTCGACTCCTGAAAAAAACCATTGGTTTAAACGTTTTTTTAATATTGTTCAGTATGCTCAAGATTTCGCAAGTAAGTCCGAATTTAGAAAATGTCTTGAGATTCTAATAGACTTTTATTGATATCGGTGAAAAAGATTCGAGATTCGTTAATCGGCTGTATACAATTTCATAATTGTTTTGAACTTGAAATGTACATTTTGTGTTCCTCAACCTAACTATAGTACGTGCAACACTGAACCGTGCTAAGGGATTGTTTCACCGAAAATTTGGAATACTATATATTCGCGTGCTTCTATCGAGATTTCGGTCATTTTCTCAATTTAAAAAGTGTGAATGAGAGCAAACCGTCATAAGTGCTTTGCCAACACTCTGTGTCACAAATTTTACAATTTACCTGGTTGTTGGTATGTTTGTTCTGAAATATGAGCAAATCTGGAAATAACCTAAAATCGAAGTTCGTTTAACGTTAAAACATACATTGAAAACGGAATTTTGTGTTAGATCGAAGGACAAATGTTTTTCATCTCGATTACTAAATGGTTACACAATCCGTTTACCTGGAAAAGGGTACCTAGACACCTGAAAAAAGTAACCTTCATGTTACTCTTTTCAGACTAGTTATATATCTGACCGGCTGTTTTTGTAACCTAACCGGTTACTGGTAACCCTTTTTTAGGTTAGTCAGCAGGTGATCTAAAACAAAGTTTCGGTTACCGTAAAACTAACGGTAAAAACAAAAACAGGTGAACTATTTTTTTTTCATCTTAAAGTAGGACGATTATGTGGACCAATCCCGTTACATCGGTCCTTTAAACTGCAATTGAAAATTATATTGCGGTTTAAAGGACTGAAGCGTTGCGATTGGACCACATAATCGTCCTTCTTTAAGGTTCCGACCGGAAACCTGAACTGGTAACATAAAAAAGGTTACCATAAACCGTTAAGGTTATCAAAAAACTTGTTTAGATGTAGAACTCACCGTATATTCACCTATATCAAACCACTCCAGATGGTAACAATCTTTTCCAACTTCTTCATTGGTATAGTTATTTTCCTTCCTACTGAGACTACTGACTTCTAATAACGTCTCCGTTTGATATTGAAGTGTCCATTCGAATAGTTCAGTATGTTCATTTTGCTTTGCTCACGATTTCTGAGACAGCTTCAAATGTGAAAAGTGTAGTAACAAAGTAAGTCAAATATTTCAAGCGGTTCCTCATCCTTTTTACAACACGTGAACAGAACGAATCATTCGAAAACACGAGTTTTCTTTGAAAAAAACAGCCATCCGAAGTCTTTGAGATGATTCCAAAAAGTCTAATTGCCATAACTCAGAACGATTAGCGCTAATTTTCTGCAAATGGCCAGCTACAAACACAAGAGAGCATGCAGGTCAATGACACGCAGACAGGCTGAGACAGTCTGCGTCTCTCTGACCTGCACACTCTCTCGCCCCGCATCGCTCAATCAATCGAGCCCTCTGCTGTCTTTATGGGGAAAATGGCGACTATATGTCTAACCGGTTTTTTGGTGACCCTTGTTCGGGTTAGCTTTCAGGTGACCGGCATATACTGACCTGAAATGGAAAACAGGTTACCTGGTTTTCCGGAAGTGAAATGTGGTGGTGATGAAATGCTTCAGTTTGAACGGTAACAGGAATGATTGTGGAGTATAAGTTCACCTACTGGTTACCTGTGAGATAACCTGAGATGCATCAGAGTACTCACAATGTTGAACCAAATAACTGCGGAAATTGTTGAGAATGAAAATTATTCATGACTTCATTTCAAATCACCGGCGACTAAAATTTGAAAACTGCTATCTAAATCTCGAATCGAACCGCCGGAGAGCCACATTAATTAACAAGAGGCATAATGGCACGTGCATATTCTACTTTTCGAAGAAAAAAAACAAGAAAAGAACTTTTGTTGTAATAAAATGAGTTTGGTTCGCTCTAGCAAACACAGTTTGCTATCGCGTTTCCGGTTATTAATCTAGATCTTTTCGAGTTAATAAATCTTCTCTAACCTACCCAACTCCAATAGTTTCGGAAAACAGAGAAGTACTAGCGCGCAAAGTGTACTTCTCGCCTATATATAGTTCGTGCAACACTGAAGCGCGCAAAAATTGCAATATCCATGAGCAGTATTTATCAAATGTAATTCAATTCGTGAAAAAAGGACCAACGCTATAAGCATTTTCGTTCAAATTTTGTTGTTATTGTTCAGTATGTAAACTTGCAAACGCTCAAGAATTCGTAGAAAAGTCCGAATGGAGAAAATGTTCAGAGATTTTGATAGAGTTTTATAGAGAACGGGGGAAAATATTCCAGATACGCTAATTGGCTGTACAAATGCGTTTCATACCAATTCTAAACTTAGAGCGGCAGTAACGTTTATTTTGTGTTGCTCAGTCTATATAAAGTACGTGCAACACTGAATCACTTAGATTGGAGCGTCTCATATTATCATATAGGGAAATACGGAACATCTCTGATAGTTTACTTTTTCTATAACATGCTGAAAACACGACATTGAAGAGAATAACCACATATTTTCTTCTCTGCTAAGTATAGTCTTTTTCATTCCTACTGCGGCTCGTACAGTAGGATTACAAAACTTCCGAGCCGTTGCAAAAAATTTCCGAACCTCCTTCTCGTTCTCAGGTACAGTAAATATACGAGGGGATTTTTGATGAACTAAATGTTCAGCTCCACAAAAGCTTTCGGAAAGTTTGTAAGGTTACTGTAAGAGTCTCAGTAGGAATGGTGTGAACTATATAATACGTGCAACACTGGACCGCGCGATGAAGACTTTTAAGGATTTAGCCATGTTTGCCCGAAACCACGGTTACCGCTGAAGCTGACAGTTAATGAACTAGTTTTGTATTATATTGCAGGAAACCAGTTTTCTATTTTAGGGTACCAACCGGTCACTTGAATTGGTAACCGGGAAGATGTTTTACGAATTGTTTAGACCTATAACTTACCGCATACAGATTCAGCCCCTTCTCGAACTGGCAGTATGGTCGCTCTGGAACTGAGTTACAATCTCGGTTACCCAGCCACGTAATCTGAAATGAGTTACTTATAATAAAGTTAGAATTAAGTTGAATGAATAAATAGAGGTTTTCAGCTATATTGACTTATATTTACTCACACCAAATATGAGTTGCAGGTTAGGAAACTTCTTTCAACTACGTAAAACCGTTGAAACAGTTATGGACTATTGCATTCTATCTTGGCTTCCTCTAAAAAAGTGTTCGAATCTATTTTGAGAGAAAAAGTTTAAATTTCCATTAAAGAACAGAAGAGTCTCGTAACATTCGAAGTATCTTTCTTAGTAGAAATTATGCGAAGTAGAATTCATTTGTTTTAAAGGACGCCAGACACCAATATGGAGAGATCGGGTTTTGACCCGCGGAGAATCGAGTTCTGACCCAGGGACATTTTGTACAACCATCTAACCTCTCCTCATTCGCGTTATGTCTCGTCCCACAGCGCGCTATGCTAATCTATAATAATTATTATGAGCGCCATAACAATTATTATAAGCGCCATATTTCTTCATTGGTGTCTTACTTCTTTAACAGCGTGTGAGAAAAAGTTGCACATCTTCTCTATACGGTACAACACTCGCTTTCTCTTGGTTCTGTTTTCAAAGCTCATTTTACCGGTGTAGAATAACAAATGTGCTGGTGTGAATTAATGTTTTTACTCTTTCGATTCTGGGCTGCTCATTTGGAAAGAAAGCTACCGTAACGCCGGTCATTTTTCTAAGCTACAGTAACCTGAAACGCTAGTTGATTCCCTAGTTGATATCAACACTGGGTTTTTCTACTATCTACTAGCGTTCAGGCTTTTGTGGGAAGAAGACACTACCGAAGGCCCACAAGCGACATTATATACAGGCAGTGCATCACTCAAACGCGTGTAGCTACAACACTCCCTATTTCTCGGTAAAGTATTTATTACACTTAACTTTTTTTTATTATAGCTTCGCTAGTTTATAGCACAAGTTTTGATACTTTGTCTTGTAAACTTAGATAAAATGAAGTATTACCGATTCACCTTTATCAGCTAATAGTTCTTTAAAAGATTCCAACATGCGTTTCATATAAATTTAATCATTAACTTCCTATCGAAAATGGATACTAAAGGTGTGGGCAATTGTAAGGGGAGTTTACAGCTACAAAGTGAAAGTCAATCATAAGTTAACCGCATATTTTCAACGCAGACATCAACACCTTGTAGTTTGTAGGAACCAACAATCATAAACTCCTAATATACTCGAGCGACTGATTCCATAGAAACGCATCGCTCAAGCGTGGTTCAATGCAACACACAGTCTACTTAATGAGACCAACTACAGCTTTTGCGTTTATTTTTGTTTTTCAATTCGGAATAATGAAACTATTAGTTTTTGTATGAGCTAGCATTTCATAAAATTGTCATAAAATTTTCCAAATTTGTAGCCAACCTTTCCTTACTATTCTCTCGAACGTATCTTTTCAGCCAAACTTCTGGATTAGGTCAAACTTAACCCAGCGATTCACCTATCGATATCTTGTTTTGTAAAAGACAGTACATATTTTGAACAGAAATTTCCGGGAGAACTTCAGTACTTCAGCTATGAAAGTTTGTGTTCTATTAGTTTTTATTTCGAATTTATGAAGGTTGTTATTCAAAAGTAGGCTACAGCGCTCATACATTATGATTAGTTTCGATTTATTTGTAGTGTAACCGTCCTATTGAATTTAAGTCACACAATCGTTCTTTTCTAGGGCTCAAGGATTGGACCTGTTTGCACTTCTTAAATATAATAAGTGAAACACGCAACTGCGCCTGTATAGTGTGCAGCTTCTCTGTGACGAATAGTGCTTTGTACCAGGTATACATTTCTGGTAATTAATAACTACACAAATGTTGACGTATATGCAATACTAACTTGTTCCATTGTAGCTTCGACTAGTTTTGAGCTAAAATAAGGTGAATCACAAAATTCTTTTCATCTTTTTCGAACCAAAAAGATTCTGGAAAATGAACTGAAAAAAGAATTTGAAAACGAGAGGGTTCCTTCTAGCGAACTCATTAACGAGCTTCCATTTGTTATATAGCAGGCATGCTACACTCAACCGCGCTAACTCACTTCCCGAGAACACGAGCCGCGAACAATTTGAAAAAGGGTCCCTAATACTGAATAAACACATCCTAGAACTGTTGAAAAAAATTGTCCCATGAATGGTCCATTCTAGTTAGATTTGCGAAAACAGAAAAGGTTCGAATTTCCTATTTGGCTTAATTGATTGCGAACTTTCCTCAAACTTGAATGGAACACACATATTGCTGCTGAAACCGAATAAAAAGCAACGAATATATTGGATTCAAATGCGGATTCGATTTCTTATCCGACAGACACTGAACCTATAGAAATTCAGGAACAGCTGGGTTTTGAATAGAGTACCCAACCTCTTTTTTGTGTGTGTTTTTAATTTCGTGACGGACGTCCAGCAAACTAATTTACACTAATAGTATCAACTTGCAATGCTTCAATTCACGGACGTACAGTAAATGTCTGTTTCTCACCAACTCAAGAGATGAGTTTTTCTGGGTAATATCTAATACGTCCATAATTATCCTATCAATATGTTTAATATGATAAGGCCTTCAGTGGCTCAGTATGAGTGTGAGGAAGGAGTAAGAAGTCGTTTCTGTTTTCTCCCCCTCTTATTCCATGGTTTTCTCTTCTAGCTTTTCATCCATATCTTTTTCTCTACTAGTGTCTTCAAGTTAAATCATTATCATCTTCCTCTCTTTTTTGGATCTTTTCCTCCTTCTTTTTTCCATGTACCATTCCCTCTCATTTTTCAGTTAAAACTGAATCTCTCTCTCCCTCAATACCGTGTTAACTTTAAGGGTAGTGAAAAGCCAATCTTTTCGGAAAAAAAAGTTTGACCTATGTAAAGTTTTGCTATTATTTAGAACAACTAAAACAGCTATAACACTAATCCAACTAAGTTTTAGAATATCTTGTTTTTTCTCGACTCGAGTGTGCATTGAGTTGAACAACCTCACAAACCAGATTGTATAGTCGATGCCAACGGAAAGGCGGGAGGGTACTGTGTATCTCACTTTCCGCTGTGTACGCACACATGTCTTGGATTCCAAAACTTGCCCCTAAAGTTAGCTTAGTAATTAGTGTGAATCTATGTGAGATATTTTCAAATCAGTGACTTGGGATGAAATTGTTCGTAACTTGACAAAATGATCGACTCATTATTTCCCATTTGAATGAGAAATGAACTTATGAAGCTGATAGCCTGGAAGCATTGAACACATTATTTTCCTTCTTATATATAGAAACGGTGCCACATTCAACCGCGCTTAGCCTAAGGTACGTTGCTGGCGAACCTTTTTCGTTTTGTTACGTTTTCTGTTTGGTTTTTACTACAAATCTTTCAAACTGCTCAATGAAGGTTTCTTCTGATTTTAATTGGAAGAATATTCATTTGAAAGTTCAACTGCGCAACTTCGATGATAAAATTCATCAAAAAGAACATACAAAAGAATTCGTACATTTTTTTCTCTCCATCTCTCCCTCCATGTCTGCCTCTCTCTCTCTAGCTCTTTATTCATGTCTTTCTCTCTCTTTTCTTGTTTTTCACTGTTATTCTCTCTCAGACGCTCTCTCTCTCTCCATCTCTTTTCTTGTTCTCCCTCTCTGTCTTCATCTCTCTATCTCTTTCTTCCGTTTCTCTTTCTTCTCTCCATCTTTCAGACACATGAACATTTCCGTTGTCTCTCGTCCCTCGTCCGGTGTCCGCATAGGTTTGAATGAAACTACTGAACCAAACTGACAGAAATTTGGCACACGTGTGTGTCAAATTACAAATTACGTATTTATAAAATTTAATTTAACGTGAAAGTATGAAGTGGTTTCACGAACGTGCGTTGTGAACCTGTGCACACAAATGTACTGTTGTATTTTTATTGCACACTCATTCAAAACCTCGTATTGTTCACTTTTTGCTGAAAACGGTAAAACCGAACAAAACTAACAAACTCACTGGTTCATCACTTTTCACTAATTATCAATGGATATCAAAGAAGTTCGAACATTGAAATAAGTTTCTATCTCATAATATATAGAAAGGGTGGCACATACAACCGCGCTTAAACTGAGATGCTTTGCTGAACAGAGGTTTTGTGACGTGAAACATTACATATAGTATTTTTCATGCTGGTTTGAGTACGCAAACGATTATTTTTTTTCGTTTAGTTCGTTTAGTTCTAACTCCGACGGTACACGAATAGATGAAAATGGAGAAGTTGTTTCCGAATAGTTTCTGTGGAGATTAAACGAGTTGTAGATAAATTATATTATGAGGGAAAGAAACAAATATGCGTTTCTCTGCGGGTGGCAACACTCAACAATTTCCCCGATTACCTAGAAATCGAACCAAAAAGTGGATAAACTTAGTTCAATTCAAGTATTTCCAGTTGTTCAAAAATGGTCCAAACTAATATCCCGCTTATATAAAACACCTGCTGCATTGAGCCGTGGTTACGCGCTAGGAAATTAACTTTATAATATTTCAATATAATATGGAAACTAAGTTTAACACGAATACAAGAGACACTAGTGCATTTAATTTCGTTTTAGAGAAGAACGCTTCTCAACTTTTCAAGATCTACATATGAAAACATGTGCAATGAAAAACGTTCAAATCTACGCCAAAGTTTAAGGTGAAATATTTTACATTACAAAATTTCCTGATTTTCATCTTGCTGTATTGAAAAAGCCGAAAACGATCGAGATATAATACATCAGTGAAACGCACAACCGTTCTAATTTCTTATCTGAACAGTTTCGTCCAAAACTATATTAATTGTATAGTTTTTTGAGATTTTGAAGAAGCGTTATGAACCTGTGCACACAAATGTACTGTTCTATTTTTATTGCACACTCATTCAAAACCTCGTATTGTTCACTTTTTGCTGAAAACGGTAAAACCGAACAAAACTCACAAACTCACTGGTTCATCACTTTTCACTAATTATCAATGAGTATACAAGAAGTTCGAGAAGTAAAATCAGTTTCTCTCTCATATTATATAGAAACGGTGCCACGTACAACGGCGCTTAGGCTGAGATGCTTTGCTGAACAGAGTTTTTGTGACCCAAAACATCACGTTTAGTTCTGTTTCAAATTGGTTTGAAAAATGGTTTGTTTTCTCTTCAAACCAACGATTTCGGTTCGATTTTAGTTCGGGGAAAGTTAATTTGAGAAGATATTGGCCATAATTTGACTAATTTGGGAAATTTTGCGAAACTAACATTGGCTGCATCTCGACAGAAATTATGCGGAAACAACTTCTTCATTTTCATCTATTTCGAAGTCCGAGCTTACTGAACCATTATAGCACTTCTCGCCTAAGTATAATACGTGCAACATTGGACCGCGAGTAGAATAATGCAATTTAAAAAGAAAAACCGCAGTTCATCTTTTTTTATTTCCTGAATATCAAAAATACCCAAAACTTTTCGCTTTATTCTCCTTTGAATCAACGTAAAATAACCAACATTTACAATTCAACAACGGATTGAAAGTATATTCGAATGACTCTCAGCTGATGAGAAAAACAAACAAAATGCTCAAAGCAACAGACAACAATCAATCAATATATTGTAACAAACAACATCAACAATACATCATTTCTGATAACAAACATAGCTGGCAGAGAAATATAACCATAAAGTATAACAAACGCAATCTAAATACTAAAACACATGAAAAAAGTGGGAAATTACCCGAAAAATCGATAACTCTCGGAATTTATGCATCTTCATCTCGTTGAAGTCTTTGCTTTTCCAGATGCTTTCGCTTTCCAATTCGGTAGGGCTTCATGACGTCCAACTTCCGTTTTCGGGACTCCACCTTCAAGTGAAACATTCAAATGAAATAACAACTACTGTGATATTTCGAGGTGAAATGAATATTCAGTTTCAAGTGTTGTATATCCCTTATTCAAAGTTTGTTCAACAGGTTATTCTCAGCATAACTTTCCTATTCAATACCAAAACAACCAGAATAGCCATTGAATTTTGCTAACTTGGTGGAAAACACTCTAAATTCAACCTAAAGTAAGCTAAGTTCGAAAATCAAGACCAACCTTTTTGAGATTCTTCTTTCTCTTCATTTCTGCCGCCTGATCCGGTGCAGTTACGGCCAACTCCTGAAACATTCGCTCCAAATTCAACAATTCAAATTTTAGCATTAGCAATTGACATTCATTCAAAAACTAAAAAATGTCTTGTATGAGCCAAATTTTGAAGCTGTTTCTATCTAGTTAACTATAATACGAGATAATTAACATACTTATCAAATATATCTATCACAACATTCTTCACGTCGGAGTCGGAGCTCAAAACAACTCGAAATTCCAGATCTCAAGGACTTTAAACTCGAAAAGTTAAAAATTGTAATAGAAACAGATAAAGAAAGGGATTCAACTTTTCAAGTTGGGAGCTACTAAATTTTGTTACTTTGTGATTTCGTGACTGTGACTAACAGTACAATTACTCCTAGTTCATCCAATCAACTTTATCTTATTCAAACTCATTCTGTTCAATTGATAATAATTCGTTTCTTCCACCCACCTTCAACTTCCTCTTTCTGTCCTCCGTCTTGAGGATACTTTCCTTCTGGCAGTCTGCCAACCTTCTACCGTACTCCTGTTCGCCCAGCTGATTCTTCAACACTTCTCCTATCTCAGAAGCCAAGTTACAAAGATCGTCCGTATCTGCAAAACAAACCAATATCCCGCTTATATAAAACATCTGCTGCGCTGAACCGCGGTTACGCGCTAGGAAATTAACTTCTTCATCTAAATACAAACAGCAGAATACAGCCGGTGTCATTGCGTATTTAAAACCAAGCAATTAATCGATGCATGCAAATTATTGCAAAAAGGACACTTTCACCTAGAAGCTAACATTGTGCATTAAAAACAAACATAACAACTACAAAAAAGGGTTTCCACGAATCGTGATCAAATTTGAAATTAACTATAAAGTAAATCTCATGCATAATTCTCAAATTCTACCCAAAGCGCATAATAGCCAAACTACAAACACAACAACCAATTGTATAAAACCACTTGTCCACCGTTTCCCAACTTTGCGCACTCGAATGTAGCGCCTTCCATATAAAAAGAACTGACTGGTGGCCGATTTTCTGTTCATCTCTCGCACGTAGAAGGGCAGGAAGGTGGAGACGACCAGCTCGTGGCGAGTCTCTCCCAAAGTCTCGCGAACTGCAAGGGCTGCCGCCAGTTTGAAGCAGGTCAGACGCTGAAAGCAAAGGGGAGTTGGTGGGGAAATAGAAGGTATCTTCTCTCTCTTCTCTTTCTTTCTCTCCATCTCTCTACATCTCTCCCTCTTGCTCTCTCTCTCTCTCTATCTCCCTCTCTCTTCTTTTTCTTTCTTTCTCTTACTCACTCTCTCTCTTCTCTCTCTACCCCTCCTTTTTCTATCTCTTCCTCCATCGTTGCCTTCAATACCTCTCTCTCTCTCTCCCTCTTTCTTTCTCTCCCTCTCATTTCTTTCTCTCTCTCCTTCCCCCTCTCTCCCAACCCACCTTCAGTGCTTCTTTCGGCTGATGACTTATCTCGTATCTGCAAATAGCTGCCAGTCTCTCCACGGCTGTCACGAAATCCTCATCCGATAGGCCGGTTGTCAAGAAGACAATGTTCTTCGACGCCTGCAAATAAGGACAAAGTTAATGTACTTTCACCTAAACACTAAAACACATCAATTTTCTTTCAGACAAATTTCGAGCTTCTTTCTTATCTCTTAAACTTAAACGTTTATATAGTCCTACATTACATGATATTTATGTCTATATAGGACTAGAAATGATACAAAAGCAACTAGGCTGTGGAAAACTGCCGGGAAAACTATCATCAATCAATAATACTTCTAAAAAACTATCAAAAATCGATGAAAATACCTGTTGGGCGACGGCTTCACAGAGAAGTCTGTCCCTCAGCTGCCAGCACATCCAATCGATAATTTCCATGGCAGACGGACAACCGGCGCGCGGCTGCAAAAATCGATAATGTGAAATCACAAAAATCAATAACGGGAAATCAATAATGTAAATTCAATTTGAACGCAGCGTTTCTGGATACCATTATATTGTTATTGTGACTCCAAGACATGAAGATCACAACTGTTTTATTTTACAGCAGACAAGCCTACAATGAATGGGTTATATATATATATATATATATATATATATATATATATATATATATATATATATATATATATTATGTCTATCTCACACTTATTTAAATTTTACTCTGATTTTTGTTGATTATCAATACTTTTCAAATAGTCTTGGACAAGTGCGAATCAGGGACTATTGTCGGCTTGCCCTCCACTATTTAGGGCCAGAGGAAAACATTCGACTGCTCTATTTACAAAATAAAGCCCCGATTAACTTTCTATTCAATTTTCATGCAATTTCACCGGCGCGACTGTGTTCCTAAAGTTACTAGGTTTCATGCGCCAGCAATTTCTTCCTACTTTTCAGAAAAGTAGCAGTTTTTCCGTACAAAGTTGAGTAATATTGTTCGAGTAGTTACCAAAACTCAGAAACTAAGCACTTTTCGCCAATATCGAAAGAAATCGCCTATTTACAAGAATTAGCAACAAATTTCCGTATCCGTCACATCTGACCGGTATTTGAATACTTTGAGAGGGGAGATCTGGGGCCAGTTACACAACAAACCTGGTTAAAACGCACACGGGTTACATGTGTAAATACAGTTCGGTTGCTTTCCGAATGCAACCAAACCAACCAAATTGCATTGAAAACAGGAGCATGTCCAAAAATGGAGTGTTTGGATGTATGTGAAAAGCAACCGAAAGCAACCAAATGTTCTTTACACATGCAACCTGGTTGCATGTGTAAACCGCCGATATCAGGCAGTTATACTGTAGGATTCTGAGTGGAAATGGAAATGACTATGTTGCCCACCTTGAGAGGAGAGGTCCATAACGAGAGACAGAGTCCAATGAAAGCCGAAGTCGCCCTTCTGATAGGAGACGAATCGCGACATTTGGCCAACGGAGCCAGGTGACCTGCAACACACCACGGAATCAGACATACATGTCTATACTTCATAGTATAAATCAGCTTAATGTACATTTTCTAAGTTTCAACGTCCACACAAGTCTAGCCTGTGAGTGTACGATTGTGTTCCCGAGGGCCCCGCATTCTTTATGACACATTCAGCAATCAAGATTGACGCCTTCCCTATCGAAACTTAGTAACAAGAGAAAATTGATGAAAAATTGAAAAAAAGTAACCGGGGTTTTTCGGTAACCTAACTGGTTTTTGGTAACCTATTTTTCCGGTTATCTGAGTAGCTAACCGGTTAGTAACCTTAAATAATAAACCCGTTACATATAGAATTGGCTGAGAAAATTAACCTCAAATTGACCGCAAAACATGAATAGCTAGCTAACTCACTGGTAATATTGTGGAAGGCGTCCAATTCGGCAAATTGCTTGGCCGCTTCGCCCGCGTTTTGCATCATGACAACCATTCCATCGAGAAGAGCCACCAGCGCCGTCTCACTGAAACATTCAACTGAACTATACTATGTTCATTTTACCGCGACCTAATGGCTCATGGGCGCATTGCATAGTCCTCACAGTTCAACAGCTAACGTTTTTGCTTGAAAAAATCCAAATTTTCTCTATTTATTATTATTCCTGTTTTATCCATTCAATGTTGACCTCCGCGACCAATTGAACTGGCCAGTTCATCTTCAATTCCCCATTTCGGCTAAAACTAAGCTCCTTTTTGCCTTTTCAGAATATTTGGACAACTTCACTTGAGTGTTTCATCAGCTTACCAGTTCATCTCCAGCACATTGTCTGCAGATAACAGGTCATCGACGATCATTATGATTCGCGGCAGTCTGGGGGCGAATTCATTCTTCTCCACGTGGCTCAACTGAACCAACACCTCGACTCCCACCGCACGAGACGCCTCCTGAATTGATAATAAATATTATAATAATATTCAATATTCAATATTATTTCGACACATAGAACAAACATGAACTAATGTATCAAATGGTGTTCTCTCAACTTCTTGCTTCATGTGCATTTTGAACGAGGAAAAGCCAAGGTTCAGAGAGCAAGGAACAATGCCAGAATTGCAGAAACGTGAAGTTGAATGAATAATAATTATAATGATGATAATATGTTTTTCTAATGTATAAAATGCAAGCAGACACCTCTTGAAACTATAGGAACACAGTTAAAGTACCCCATTCCGATAGTCACTTTTGCCATAACTGCGAGAACGATTTGACGTAATTCCAAAGGGAAAATAGCCCACGAAATGTAAAACTAGATTCTTTTGTAGTTTGACCTCTGACCTCCCCTTATATAGTTTGACCTCTGACCTTTGTACTCTCCATCCAATCACAGGCGGCCGAGCCGGCATCATCCCTGGCCCCGCCCCCAACTCCCTCGAGCAGTTTCCGCAGGGCGCCCGCAGAGAATTTTCGACATTTCGTGACGTCATCATTCACGAGACGCGCCGCCAACTTTACCACACAGTACATGCAGTTGTCGTCCAGCACCGCCTGAAACATTGGAGTGAAGGATTGTTGATGGAGGAATTCGAACTGAAAAGATTTGATAATCAATTCCAAAAGAACTGAAATCCCTTTCTGTGTTGCAAAAGTGATGGAACTGCCAAACTTCCTGATTTTGAATCAAAACAGACTTGACAAAGAGTTTGCAGAACTAAGAGATTTCAGTCAGTCTGAGAGAGGGTGTCTCTAGGACCTGATCACTCTCTCATTGAGCGGACTGGGAATTTTCTCAGACTGCCTAATCGATATTTACCTGTTAGCTGTCCTTGTTGCGAAAATAAGAACTGTTTGACCTAGCAGACACGGCTCAATCAATATTCAGCCGTTAGCTGTACACTTTTGTGTAATAAATATTACTATAATTATATGAAAACTGTTTGACCTACCGACCACACACTTCTCAATCGATAATAACCCGTTTTCTGTCTTTTTTTCGGATATTGTTGCCCTTTTGTGGAACAAACATTATTAGTATCATTCATTATACGAGAATCCGAGGACCCTTTGACCTACCGGCAACAACGTGTTGAACAGCTGGTGCAGTGTCTCGGCTGCTGACAGCCGCCCGTCCTCGAACTCGTATTCCAATTGGGCGCAGAAGAACTCGAGATGTTTTCTCGTCTCGCCCGCATTTGGATGGTTGCCAATGTACTCGCACAGCGTCTGAAACATTTGGGTGAAACACAATGTAAACGCTGTACAATGTTCAAGTGCTACCTACATTGGTAGCAATATAAGAGCGTCAAAAACACATTATGCAACACTCGTTTAGAATTGTAAACAAAAAATACATATACAACATGTGAATGTCTCACATGCCTAGCAGAGAGTCTGAGCAGCACTATGTGACTTGGAAAAAACGTTTGACTATTGTTTTACGGTGTTCCTAGTGAATTAAAAACCGGTAATACGTACAACAATAGAACACAATTATGCATGATATTGTTAGCCGTAATATCACTTTTGCTTTTCATTTGTCAGTTCATGTCCAGAAATTAATCTGCCGCAAAAAAAAAACACTTTAAGTGAATGCATTTGAATAAGACTTCTACTGTTTTTTGTTCATCCTATTAGTCTGGCTCAACCAAAGTATCTCATTTGTGATTCGTTTATCTGTATTGTCATATGGTTTACTTTCTCATTCAGTTGTGTTGACCAAATGATGTTTGTCGATTTCCGACCCTTTTTCCGGTTTTTAATGTTTGTATCGCACTGTCTATTTTTATTTTCCCCTTTGTATATGTTATTTCTCGTCTTGTATATCACATGCGTGCATGTAAATGTATAAAGCATTGAAGCATTAAATAGGTACCGATGAACGAGACATCTGCGAAAGATCACGTATATGAAACGTGCATGAAACACTCAAGTGAAACATGGAGACTACCAGAAAGCGTTTGCCATTTCTCACACCTACTAAATTAGAAAACAAAGTACAAAATGCATGGATTACTAGAGTTAAGGCGATAGGTTAATATCAAACAAACGTTTACGAAAAACCCACATCTCTGCACTGTGTTCGAATGTGTCCCAGAGTGGAGGTTATTGACAGTTCAGCCAGTCGTTGCATCACTTCCGGCAACTAAAAAATCAATAAATCAATATCAGTAATGGATATAGTCTTCATCATTCCAACGTGGACTTTCTAACGCTAACTTAATAAACTATAATTAGTTATAATTCTCACATGTCAATTTTTTGAGGTAGGTATACGTTGTGTTCTGTACAGAAAATGATTATTCACTAAGCATCATTCAACCGACGTAGCGACCACTCAAATGTTCGGTTCTTTGCAATTACTTCTACCGCTAAACCTCCTCCACATTTTATGATACTTCTTACTTCTACCCCCCCCCCCCCCCCCCCCCTCTAACCTACTAAATCGAGTTCCAAATTTCGAGTTTTCGGTTATTCGAGCACTGAAAAATCGAGTTCGAGTTTCCGAGTTTCATAGCAGACATTTGAATTTTCACATTTTACCTTCAAAAACCTTCATTTTTCGAGTTTCCAGTTCAAAATTTCGACTTCCACTCGAAACGTTTTGAGTTTTTCGAGTCGAGTTTCGAGTGTGTCTTCAACAACCCTACCCCCCCCCCCCCCCTCTAACCCACCCTCTCGTGTACAATCCTCTTCCTGATCACCGCCTTTATCAGAGAGAAGGCGGTCGCCTGTTTCTGATTGTCCAAAACGTCTGTTTCCACGTAACTCAATAGAAGAGCAACGTGTTTCTTCGTCAGAAAATCGGCAGAACTCATGTTGATGATTTGCGTGAACGCCTGCAACGAATTATACACACTTTATATATAGATATCTTATATGCAAAGTGTTTTTGTAGAGACAGGTTTGCAGAAGCCTATAAAGCTTTGAAGAGATATGAATATTCAAAGAAAATATGCCAAAATAACGTCCCAACGCACTCTAAAAAGTGCTCCGCAATATGAATGTACTGTATTTTTAACACTTTCTTCGCATCAATTGTAAACTTTGAGTGCCCAAATTTTTGTTGTAGTTCGATTTTGACTCACAAAGTTCGACCGAAAAGCGTATGCTTCAATTGCATTACAGTACCAAACACTCATAGTATGTGAGATAGTCGCCAAAAGCTGGCAGGAAAACATAACCGTTCAAAGTTTCGGTGTAATCTATTAAATAAGCAAAAGTAGGTTAAATGAAGTCAAGTTAACTAGGATGAAGTTAATAAATGAATGATTAAATGAATTAAAAGTAATAAATACTATATATAAACTCACTGAAACATAGAACCTACCTTGAAGAGTAGATGATTCAATTGGAGAATCGTGTGCTTGTTTCCGGCATTTCCCAACACAGAATAATCGGCCAAAAGCACGAATAACCTGTACAGAATACATATTTAGAAAGACTCATTATTTTAGATACTCTTGCCATAATAGGATTAGGTCAACAGGACGAATAACTTGTACCGAATATATATTTAGAAAGATCAGTGGGAGGTTTCACTGTTGTCTTATATTCATCTACGATCTTGGTTCACGTTACATACATACATTATTACGACTTTTTTGAACACTTTATATTTTATGGTGATGTTTGCACCCTTTTTTCGATTTTTCGATTCACCACACATCCCGTAACATAATATAACAAGTATACCACTCAATTCAAACCGCAGAGAATCATCTTGAACTTTTATGAAATCACATTTTGAACACGGAAAAATACCGGTTAGCTACGAAAACTGAAATGGTGTACTCTAGATCTCTTGAATCTTTGGTTGAAAAAAAGGCTCCAGTCCATTCTAAAACTGATAAACTGATAAAAACTGAACCTTCTAGAACTGATTACTGGTCTAAAATAAATGTAAAACATTGTAAAACTGATACAAACCTCCCGGAGATGCTCTTTAGTTGCTCCTTCAGAGATGGAAGATTCATGTAGAGGAATCCGGCCATGCAGCGGAGGGACGAAGAAATAACCTGCAAAATAAATATAATTGAATATTTATTGAATAGCAACAAAATATCACTTGCGAAACAACGAGCGTTATACTGTTAGTCAATTGCACAGTCACGTGAAACATGTTAAACAAAGCAGAAGCCAGAAACGACCAAGTGCACGATTCCAGGGGTGGCCAAAAAGTTGACCGTACCTACCGCCGGTACGACCCCTCCCCCTTAAAAATAGAAACCGAAAAATAAGAAATTATGCTTCACAATTGCGAGAATTTCACCTAAATTGGCAAAAAATTCTCTTAATTTTGAAATTTTTTGGAACCGGCGTGGCTTTTACGACCCTCCCCCCCCCTGAAAATGTTGCACGCGCGCAACTTGTGGTCACGCCTGCACGATTCCTCATTATAATACTCATACTTCCGTGCAATTGTACATAAGATTTCTGATGCAAGCGTTAACTTTGTTCACACAACCTAATGAAGATACTACTCTAGAGCACATATCTCAACGTATCCAAATAAAACAGTTTTTCTAGAGAATCGTAATTCTATCCCATTCACTCGGAGATACCAAACCAAATAAGCGTCCTGCCTGCTTTGAAATAGAAAAACCAATCATACGAAACTCAAAAACTGAAAAGTGAGAAAGCGAGTAGAGTAAGAATAAATTATACTTAGAGTGTATCTATAAAAACTTGATGGGATAATGGTACCGTACCCTATCGTATTTGAGTGTGAGACAGCGGGTGACAATATCGACAAACGGGTCCAGTCTTGCAATGTCAGCCGGATCCGAAGAGTCGAAACGTTTGCCTGCAACTAGTCACAATTAGTTAGTCTTTCACAAGCAGAAAAAATCGTATTTAGCTAATATGTGGCCCAATCCCAACGCTTCAGTCCTTAAAACCGCAATACATTTTCACCTGCAGTTGAAAGGAACGATGCGTCAAAATTGGTCCCAAAATCGTCCTACTTTAAGGTCATTATTAGCATATTAACTTATTAAGGTCATTAAGACAATATACCCCAAGTATACGTACCGGTGATGAGATGTGCCAACAGTTGAAGGGCGAATTCGACGAAAACGTGGACTCTGCTCTTGACAGACGTCTTCACCAAGGCTCCCACGCGACGGGGCGCCTGCAATCAACATAGAAATAGTATTATATTGTAAGTAACAAATACTTTCATATTCTAAGTAATAAATACTTCATCATTAATCCGTAATGTTATCTAATCTCGTGTTTATTCAAACTGTGAAAAGCCTACAATATTCTCGCGCCTCGAAGCCCGTAATCAATATAAATGTTATAACAAACAAACATTAAACAATCTTCTCAAGACTTTCTTTGCCCCCCCCCCCCTCTCTCTCTCTCTCTCTCTGACAAGAAACATGAAAACACGAGAATCTGTTGCATTTCAGAACACTAAGAATGAATTTAGACAACTATGAAAAAGCATCTATCAACTTTCACAATGCCCACGCAGGAACCTTAGTTACCCGATCAAGGATTCACTACCGCCATGAATCACCCAACCACCCGTACTTCTAAAAACTTCTTCCAACTTCTAAAAACGAACTTCTAAAATTTTTAGTGTACGTCCCAGAAATGGAAAAAAATGAGCATGGTCCAGCGCCATTTTGATCATAAGTGAAAAAGGTTCACATCAAGTCAGGAATGAGCATCCCCAAAAAGTACGCATGTGTCATTGGAGAACACGATTTTTTTCAGTTTTACCGAAAGTTTGTAACATAAGCCCAAAAAATGAGCATGCCCCGGTCAAAATCGGGAAAAAGTGAGCATCAGTCAACATCAAAATAAGGGGGTATTTTACGTTTACGTATGAGAAGAGAGATATAAATGGTGAATAATATGTTAACATTAAATAGTAAAATAGGAAAAATATAAAAGGAAAAATAATAAAACCACCTTCGATAAGAGTTCGATAAGGTCTTATACCATTCATCTGATACTATCGCCCCCCCCCCCCCCCCCCTTACCTCAGGTATGATGAGACAACTCTCGTTTCGGAATCCGTTGTCCTGTTTCGTGTCCTTTTCCTTCTTGTTCAACTGCTCCATTTTGTCCACATTCGCCGTCAACACCTGGTGGACGAGAATCAGCTGCATTGACGGCGTCAGACCTACAAATCGATCGATAACTAAACAATATTGTATAACTAAAATCGTTATTATTTTACTCTTATCTCTGAATTGGATCTTTGTTGTGTCTTTATTGGGTTATCGTGGTATAGTTCACATAATTCCTACTGAGAATCCTACAGTAACCTTACAAACTTTCCAAAGGCTGTTGTGAAGCTGAATACTTAGTTTATCAAAACTCCTCTGTACCTGAGAATGAGAATGAGGTGCGAAAATAGTCCACCGATCACAGATGAGTGAGGAAAACAGCTTGGAAGGTTCAAAATCCTACTGTAGGAGTCTCAGTAGGAATGAAAAAGACTATATCTAAGCACTTTGAAAAAATGAAAAAAGGTTAACTCTCTCTATTTCCTCTCCTCTTTCTTCTCTCACGTATGAGATTGCTTTTGAAGCATGATAAAAACTACCAACTACAATGTTCTTCTTCTTCAACTTTCTGCCCACCTTTGTTCTCCTTGACTCCGTGGGCGAATTTGCTGAGTAGATCCCCAACACGAGTGATTGTCTTCGCTGATGTTTTCGTGTCCACAACCGTTCTGGAAAAAGTGGATACAGTTTACTGGAGAGTTCGGTTATACAGTTGAGCGTTTCACTATCACTAGCTGGTAATATGCTTTACGCCAGCAAACCTCTAACCTCAGTTTCTCTAATATTCAATTGGCCGGCTGCTACGCCTTTTAAATGAGCCCCAAACACAACAGCCTGATATTCGACTCGGAAAACTTGTTGCACCAGTCATTCACCACTAACATCCGGCTATTCTTCGAATGTGTTTTGCAGGCAAAAGGCCTGTTCACCGATACTACGTTGCACATGTACACTGCACTAGTAGACATAAAAACGAAAGCCGTGGATCCGAAACAAATCATGCACTGCCTATCTCACCTGAGTTTTTCCAGCACCTTTCCCAGTGACGAGGCCGACACATATCTGCCCAACAGCATGAGGGTCTCGGGTGTTTTGTTGCCCTTCGCCTCACTGACTTCCGCCTTGATCAGACCGATTTCCTTCTCCTCGGAGGCCAATTCGAACTGGTCCTGGATACTTATCTGAAACATTCACATGATTGTACCAAAAGCATCTTACCCAAAACTATTCTCAGGTTGTAACATATAACATTCATCTATTCATCATGAGAACAGTTTCCATATAAACATGATTCCATAGCGAATTCCAAGTACCAGTTTACCCACGATTTATCCTAATATAAATATGCCCTGCAACATTCGTATGTGGCAAAAAATACCATCACCCAGTGAAACAACCAACGTCGATGAAGCTATCTAGACATTTCAGTTTCAAGTGAATATAATACTAATGAGAAAAATGAGTATTAATAAACAACTATTCATCCCTATATAAATACCCTATGGAACATTCGGCTGCAGTCAACCATTCCCGACAACCGGTAAGACAACTAACTGACATTACTAACCACGACGACCTCAATCTGTACATTTCCATTTCAAATAAGTAAGATCCCAGTCAGAAAAAACAACTAATTGAACCAACGATTCATCGCTATATAATTACCACCTGTAACATTCGAACGCGCTAAAACATTCCCATCACCCAGTAAAACAACTAACATTGCTGAACTACTAAAGAACAACTTAATCTGAAATCCACGATCCATCGCTATATATAAATACCCTCTGAAACATCCGGATGCGCTAAAAACCACCAACATCGATGACGTCATCCAAACAGGCGTCCAAATCCCCAGTGACCAGACGAGACTGCATGGCATAGATGAGAGTGTGCACGGTGAAGATCATTACGTGCAGCTGCAATAACAATATAAATAATAATTCATCGTATGATTGCCTCACTATTGTAGTTTTCTCCCAGAAAAAGAGAAAAGTATGTTCAGTCACATACAAACAGGCACACAAGGCTAACTATTCAGAACTTTCACAAATACACTCTTTCAGTGTAGAATGCGCAAGTTTTACACCAGTTTTTGACTCGTGATCTGTGAAATCGGGTAGAAAATGTTACAGATTTCGAAAAACTTGATAGAAATACATAAATGTTGGATCTTGGTCCCAGAAAATCTCATCCTTTTGGGGACAGAGTTTATTCCTAACATCTTCTGAAATCGCTTGTTTCATGCTTTCAATATAAAAAAAAAGTAACAAATAATAAAGTCAATAACGGTACCTGGAATCCCTTGTTGAGAATGAGCTTCATCTCCTTGATGATGAAGGGAAGATATTTTGTGCCCAGACAGTCGCAGACTTGAACTGTCACCTTTCGCGCCGTTTCTCGCACGTTCATCGAACGCGAAATCATCAGGGAGCACAGCTTCAGCACCACTCTGAAACATTAGACTACAGAGCACAATATGACTGTTTCTGTCAGTCCTGACGAAACTATACTACTTATACAAAAGTACAGAAAATTAGGTAAAGTAAAGACGTGAAATATGAGTAATTTTCTTCCCGCATCCCGCTTCTCAACCATTTCCCCTATCAAAAACGTTCTAAGATACTTTCCGGCTTTCTAAACTCGTTAAACGACCACAATCGCTCAAATTTGTTCAATTTTCGATAGGAAAACATGAAATAGCACACACTTTCCCTAGAATGGTCCTGTTTTGTTGAAAACAGATCAAAAGACCGAAAACAGGCCAAATAGGCCGCGAAACCCACCCATGAAGGTACTGTTTCATGATGCTTTCCGGTAGTTTCTGCAGAAGTTTAACGGTCGCCAATGCAACGGGGGCCCTCAGAATATCATCGTCTTCATTGTAGTATTTCGATTCCGCGGTTCGCGCTCGCTTGTGAACACCCAGCGCGGCTGCCTGTAAACAAGAAGAATAGTAATTCATTTTAAAGTTTTTTAAAGTATTTTGAACGTATTCATCTTCAAGTTCTAATGTTAAAGAATGTTCCTGCAAACGACAATAAGCATTACTTATTTCATTAAAGTATTCAAACGTCTCTTTCTAAACAACTCTAGAAGACTATACTTACTAGAAAATCAAAGGTAAGCCCAGTTAAAATCCAACTCGTACAGCTAGTTAATCGACAATTACCATGAAAACCCAGTTTATTTCAAATTTGAAACACACGCAAATCAAGTGATAGCCTGGAAATAGAGGAAAAAGTACATTAAAAGGGCTAATCTTATCTCAATTGTAGTTTAATGCGCACATGGATGGCAAATATCAAACTACAAGCCATGGAAGATTCGATGCCCAAAACAATCACGCCACATACGTGTGAAATCACGTAAACCCCAATCACCACTAAGGTCCGACTAAGTGACGGAAAGTAGTCCGTTTTCAGATGTTATTACGTGAAAATATATGATTTTTTATCAGAAGTAGACCTATTTTCTTCTTTTCGGCCAAAAATAGTCCGTTTTCCGAAGTTTTCTGACTATTCGGACAACTCTACTGGTGTATGGTGAACCCCCTATTCCTCACCTTTCCGTTGATGCACTTCTGTAGTCGGGGCATCAGGTGCTGTACAATCTTCTCCCTAATGGCCAATCGATTGTTATTGATTGATCCATCCTCGGGCGCCAATTCACCGATTTCGGCCACTTCGAAGTGGAACGCCTCGATGACGGCCACCAGGATTCTGTAGATCAAAAGAGGTCAGAGGTCAATAACCAACATACAATCAGAGATCAGATATCAACCAAAGGGATGATTATTCTTCAGCGAAAAAAAAACTATTTTTCAATTGAAATACGTCACTTTCATGACCCATCGAAAAGTTCCCAACATTTCTAGGTTAGCAAAAAATGAGCCAGTCTTTGGACTTCGCCTAATCAGACAGTGTAGCAGAATAGGGCGTCTTTTTTCCCCTGCAAAATATAGGCAAATATAGAATTTAAGAAACCCTTGAAACATCTGCCCACCTGATAAGCGGTTTCTCCCCATCATTTTCTCTATCCAGCCTGTTCAGCCAATAATCGAGACACGCGATGTATTTCCCCCACGGGGCCAGACTCATTGTGGCGGTCAGCAGGCGAAGGCACTCGTCGGCCATTGCTGGAACAGATACTAGTGTTATTCCAGGTAAAAAGTTGACAGCAAACCTCAACACACGGTACAACTCTACAAAACTGAGCTATTTATACAACTTTTCATTCACAGTTGTTTTCGTTGTCTTTCATTCAGTTTCTCGGGTTCAGCTCTCTAAACCGGAGCAAAACAACTCATCAGACCATACACTGCCAGTTCTCATATAAGATGGGCGGTCGAGAACTAATTTTCATGAAAATTAGGGGTCGCGAGTAGAAAATAGGCGGATTTCATACAAAAATAGTGAAAATCATACCAAAAATTTAATGAAAATTGCAGTTTTCAACAATTTTAGAGGGGTCGCGAATTAAAAAAGAGTGAGTATCGCGAGCTTTCAAGAAAAATGAGAGACCCTTGGCGGTGGATCAGACGCACAGTTCATACTGAGCATCCTCGATTAGCTGGTGATTACAGCTCCTACCTGTGTTCAACTCCGTCAGATGAAGCGGAAACTAAAAATGCATGACTGTATTTCTAACCTGTGGTCTTGCTGTTGATGACCAGCATGTAGGGATGGATGATGGGAATCAGGAACCGATTCATAACCTCGAACGGCAGCGACACCGTCTGAAAATGACAGAACACTCGAGTTGCTAAACTTACATACTATCGGGATGATTACTACGCATTCACTCAATCAACCCACAAACATTCGAAATTGAGACATCTGAATAGTCTAAAGGGTTAAAAAATGACGAGTATGTGCTCCAATCTCAACGCTTCAGTCCTTTAAACTGCAATACACGTTTCAATTGCAGTTTAAAGGACTGACGCGCCGAGATTGGAGCACATAATCGTCCTACTTTGAACATCCATAAAAAACTCCACAATTATGAGAGAACTCGTATCACGTGAATGTGTGCCATTGTTCGGCCAGTTGCAAAACCGCACGCTGGTTATAATCATGGTCCAAATTCACTATTATGAGATGGCTACCCACTCTCCAATGTCTCAAATGATACAGTAACCCGTACCTTGTCCTTGACCAGTTGATCTACCAATCGATGCAGACCTCGTTGTCGTCGATGCACCTGCAAATGTACAACAATCCATTCCATTCACGCAAACTCACGTGAAATCTCACCAACTGAACTTTCAAACATGGAACCAACTAACAAATGTCATTTCAAACTCCCTAAACAATAAAATATCACATTTCAATACATCCATCGCATTCAAAAAAACGGGAAAACGTGAATTAATCACAACTGTCACGCACAGTTCCCATTCTTGCATAGAGCAACTGATATATACCTCTACACTAATATATAGATTTTCGTTCGCCCTCCTTCAAGCTAGCTGTCTTTCAAGTGCCACATTTCACGTGCTGTCACGTAACCACGTGCCTGTATATGAATCATGTGAATAATGTTGTATGTGTGTACCTGTATATGGATAATGTTGACAAAGAAGTCCAGATCTTCGTCCTTATGTCTTAGTTGTTTCATGGTTCCCAATTGGGTGTGGGTAGGATAGGCATCGATTAGTGTCACCAGCGATCTCACACATTCCTCGCGAACATTCTGCAAGAGAGAAACTGGTTATGAATGAAGGAGAAGGGTCACGAATAGCTCAAATCTACTTTACTGTCTTTTTATTGTCTTTCTACAAGCATTTAATTATGAAATGATCGAAATTCGTCCCCGAGATCGAACTAGAAAATCGATCTATTGTGACGCTGAATCATTGCTTTACACGTTTTTACACTTGAAAACAGATTTTTTGTCGAACTGTCGCACCTTACTGATGTATGACTTGAAACTACAAAACCAGTACAAACTAAAAAAAGCTACTTCAAACTACAAACGTGACTACAAAGTACAATGTACAAACTACAAAAACCGTACCTCCGATTCCGATTTGAATCCCCTGAGGACCAGCGGAACAAAGTGTTTGTCCACTAGCGCCAACGCATCTGTCGCCTTGTATTCCGTGCGGCTCACGTGCTCAAAAATGGCTCGCAAATTTGAAGCCGAACTGGTTCGCAGCGAAATGTCGGTGGTCTGCAAACAATTACCAGTTGACGATTATTTTTGATGTTATTCAAAGCAATGAAAGACGCTCTGAACGGTTTCTTCCATATAATACCTAATCATAACTTTCTGGAGAACGTATGTTTTCCCTGAATAACAGTCATCCGAAGTTCTGTAGGGATTTAGGGAACAATTTTTCAGTGACATGACATAGGGGTAACTCTTCACACCTGTGGAGCAAACCTACAAACCTAATGACAGAGTAATACTCACATCTACTAATACTTATAGATCGAAGATAATAATACTTATTTAGCAATTAAATACTCACATGACTCATGGTGTAGTAGTTGGTGTGTGCGAACATGACAATCAGCGCGACATCAATGGGAGTGGAAGCTGTCCAGATCTGAACAAAGTATGAGAATCATATTCAACAAACACATATTTTACCGCTCGATTCTCGTTAAATCGCCCGCAAACTCGACAAGTTGACTTCAAATACCAATACAGAAAACGTGTCCCCGATTCATAAACCACTTTTTGACACCAATTGATCAGTGCTGAAAGGTTCGTTATTGTGTTGAAAACAATGAAAACAGAAGATAGAATTTGCTAATACAGCAAAAAACCTTCTTTCCAATGTACATAGAAGTTTTCCGAGATACGACTATACACTAAAAAAATCGATAATTCAAAGCTGATCGAAAACTC
Source organism: Litoditis marina (assembly GCA_964036275.1). Lineage (NCBI taxonomy): Eukaryota > Metazoa > Nematoda > Chromadorea > Rhabditida > Rhabditidae > Litoditis > Litoditis marina. Next base: position 8,918,647 of record OZ038436.1, read on the forward strand.
TCTGCGAGATCAGACCATAAATTACAATTAGGATCAAAGATCAATAATCGCTGCCTACCGAGAACAGTTCACAAGGCCAGACTACAAACTACGACAAAGATCAACAAAGATCAAAGATTAATAATCAAAGCTCACCGAGAACAGTTTGTTGTAGGCGGCGTGTCGTTTGTCATGATCCGCCTCATCCACTTTTCGACCATCCCAACTGTCCAAATTGATTGCTGCAGAGAGAAGGTCCTACAAAGAAAAATGTAAATTAGAAACCACACTTATTAAATGCCATAGAAACATTGAGGAGCGCACATTAGGCCAACCCAAACTAACACGCTTTTCATTCAGGAAAAAAAACACCGAATTTACCCAAAATAAAGGTCTTAGCCTCTAAACGCTGGTTCTTCGAGTGAAAAAGGAAGAAGCCAACTTTTCTGATTGACAATTCAAATTTGGGAACGTTTGCTGATGATGATTCTGGAATGAAGACAACTATCCCCGATCCCGAACTAACCCTGACCTTTGACTGACTTTTCAACCTTATATCATTCGTCCAACTCAGATAAAACTCTGTTTTCGGGAGAAAACGGAGCATGACCTCTGAGAACTAACCTTGACCTCTGACCCGAGATGTGAATTGGCCACCAGACCAGTGAGTACTCCCATGAGACCATCTCGACAGGGTCGGCCGTCCACTTGCGAGAAGAGCGGTGCGAGACGACTGGAAACAAAAGACGTGATTGAAAGTTCTTTTCTAGCTAGCAAAGCTGAGTTTCACTGAGATAAAACTACAAGTACACAATCCCGAACGAAAATCGAACAATCGCATACAAAACAAGTATTTCCCGATTGTTTTTAGATAAGAAAACGTACGGAATCGCTTAGCTGACTAGTTGGTTCACGGTCTCTGTCACCCGAGTAGCGCCTGCATACAAACCACTTTCATCGTTTTTCATACTCGATTTGCCAGTTTTATGTCTTGTTGGCGAAAACAAACATACGGTATAAACTCCTCCGGCTGTTCCACGTGCTCTACGAGTCTTCCCAACGTGTGGAACATCTTGATTGCCGTTGATTCCTTGGGTATCGACTTCTCGAGATGAGCCAGCAGGGTGGAAGCCATGCGACGACCTACACTTCCGTCCGAGACAAAGTCGGACAGTCTGCAAAAGGAGTTTACCAAATATATATGGAACAACATTGATTTGTTATTTATATTAGTTCTATGGAAGCACTCTTTGAAACTGTCAGACCAAGTCATAAAGTCTTAACGGGACATGAATAATCGACCGGTAGTTTGTGGGTAACGTTGAAATTACAAGTTTCTCCACAACGGAGAAGAGAACTAGAGCGGACCGAAAAACCGGTTTAGGTTATCTGGAATACGTCAAATTCCCATATTTCGCTACAAACTTTGACAGAAACAACCAGAATCTTCCAACTTTGGCTCAAAGGAGCTAGTTTTGTCTCAAAAATTACTCAGTTTCGCCAAAGTCTAGCCAGTACCTGTTGATAGTGTTAAACATAACCGAAATAACCGAAATGCTCCTGTTCTCTACCCGTTCTCTACTACAAACTACAAAACGAACCATCCAAATAGTACTAAACACCCATCTCAAAATTGCTCATTCTGAAGACATGATAATCGAGAATAACCCTTCTTACCTGTTAATGATGTCCAGATTCTCCTGACAGATGACCCGCTTGTTGGGCTTCGTCTCCGTCTCCAACGTGTTTGCGAGGAATTCGAGCACTTTCGGCAGATGAGCCACCACCAACGAGGTTCCGTAGCTGACTCCTGCAACACAACAAACATACGTAAAATACCCCCGTATTTTGATATTGGCTCATGCTCACTTTTGCCCGATTCCGAATGTGCCATGATCACTTTTTTGGGGTAAATAATTACGATTCTAGGCAAAATTACTAGTATTTTGTGTTTTCTGGGCTGCTCATGCTCACTTTTTTCGCCCCGATTCTGAACTACTTCACGTATGACAACAAACATGAGATACCAACTGAATCAATCAATCAACACCCATTTCCTAGAACTATAGTTACGCCCGCTTTCCGTTCCGCAGGATCGTATTCTCTTTTGAGCTGAAAACTGTATCAAAACACCACGAATCGGGAAAAAAAAAAACTATTCGTTTTGTAAAGAGGTAAGGACCTCTTACCGGGTTTTTACGAACTTCCCTATTAATTGAACTGACAATCGACAATGATACTCATTATCTGATGCGAATACCATCTGCCTTTTGAGAGCCTACAAAAGTACACATCATTGAACTCTGCGATCCTCCCTCAAGTGTATTTCCGCGGTGAAAACAGAGAAAGTGTAAGCTATCTGGTATACACATTCCTCACTTGAGCCTGCCTCTCTCTGATCTACACACTCTCTCACCTGGCATTCTCTTCACTTTCAGTGCCTCCAGATCACAGTTGGCCTTCTCAAAGACGTGTTTCTCGTCGGCCATCGTCAATAGATTCCAGATGGCTTCGCGTATCATCTTGAGCATAATTGGGGAGAGTCCATTCCACAAAAGGGGAGAGATGAATAGATCGAAGAGACTTAGAGAAACTCCCTCCACACACGAGGTCTTCAACTCCAGAGAGAACAGCGAGTACTGTCTGAAATGCACGGGCAGAATGTTGTGATTAGTCTTGGTCTAACCTACCAGAATTCCTACAGTATACTATTTATTCATGCAACTAGATAATCGTGAGAAACACGGTAAACTACTTCTTTTCTAAGAACTGGACTTCTCGAGCGAAATTGAACGAGCCTGATTAAGAACCGTATTTCTGTTACAAGACGACTAAACATCATTCCATTTATGCTAAATAGCTAAATAAGAAAATATCGCCAAAAAAGGCTGCAGTTTAATTCACTACCAATATAGGCAGTTGTTAGAGAACAATCGAGTACGTATGCTAGAAGATCCCGGCACCTTCATCCCACCCTGCGTCTCTTGCTCTGCCTCACTATTTCTCGTCTCTTACATCCCGACGGGATGTAAGAGCAGAGAAATAGCGTATGTTTGAGGAGACGCAGGATGGGATGAAGGTGCCGGGATCTTCTACCATACGTACTCAGAGCTCACGTGACCGGAAAACGTGAAAAAAAGAAAACTCACGACGGATACTTGCTCCATCCGCTCAGCAGTTTCAACGTGGACTGAGGCAGAATGGCCAATGGGCCGCCCGTCTTCGACACCTATAATAACTTGTAACATTACAACAATATAATAACATTACATCGTGATTACATTGTTGCTTAGAATAGAATTCATTCGTGATTGAACACGTGACCTTCCACATAGTATGTGACTCTCCAAATGGGTAAAGGGAGATAAAAGTTGTGAAGAAGTAAGTATACAGAATAGTAGTATAGTATACAATACAGAAGTAGGAAGTATGAAAAAGTACCTATGGAGATTGTTGAGAAACACGATTACATGATATGATGAATATGATTATGACAATTGTGAATGTATGAATCCTTACCCCCTTCTCCAGATAGGAAACCACCATCACATCTAAGAGTTGAACAATCTCCTCCTTCGAATAAACACGCGTCGGGAAGGCGCCGAAGAACTGAAAACAAACAAACAATAACAATAAACAAGGCATTTGAAACAATAAACAAAAACAACGAACTAACAACTTGTAGAGGACGAAAACCACCCCTCTAAATTGAGGTTATCCGCGTTTTCCAGTTCTGATACACAGAACGTTAAGTTCAAAACCCTTCCTATAGGAGTCCACGTAGAAAATACTACAACTATACCTGATTTTCTTACCCCCCCCCCCCCTCTATCACCAGCCATTTTTCTCTAATGGCATCCAACACCCTATTGGTGTAGTTAGGCAAACGTGAACCTATTCTCACTAACACTAACCCTACTGTAAAATCTCACGTTTCAAAGACATACACTATACATCTATAATAGCATCCACCGACACCTCATAAGATTCTTATTGCTGCATTTACGCAAACGCGAACTCATTCCTACTAATCCTACTGTACAATTCCACGTAGAAAAGACATAGACTATACCTCTCTGATAGCATCCGAGAGCCCTATCCTCAGCTCCTTTGCCTGATTCCTCCGGTACTCTTCTATCCCGTTATCCATTGCAATCATTCTCTGAATAACTACTCCGGTGGTCATCAAAAGTCGGAAGAGGAAAGTCCGTTGCTCTTCCACAATGACACGGGACACACGACGCACCAGCTCAACCACGTTGTCCAGGGTACTGTAAATGGAGAATATTATAATTATTATGACATCAAAAATGATAATAAATGGTTAAAATCAGGACGATTATGTGGACCGATCCCGTGTCAACGGTCCGTTAAACTGCAATTGAAAAATGTATTGCAGCTTAAAGGACTGAAGCGTTGCGATTCGTCCACAAAATCGTCTTTTTTCAATACAAAAACACTTGTTTGCGGCAACTATTTCAGCAGTGTTGGGGTTAATACCAGCCTGTCCCTAAAAACAACCGTCTGGCAATGTGAAGTGACAGCCGAACGCAAACCACTTGACTATTCGGTATGGATACAAACTACCAACATTAAAGTATATAAATTATGACAAAACAGTAAGGTCCGACTTTTATCTGTTGCTTGCACAAAACACGTGAAATTATATAAGTTGCATTTGAAATTATCATATATTCATTCCATTTAAGCCTTTATCATAATTAAGTAAACTAACAAAGCATCTCTTGCTCTTCATTCATCCCCCGATCCCAAACTTCAACACCCAAGTGTTTCATCTAGTTTCAAGTCTGCCAACAGCCTCTCATATGCAATAGCCAAAAGGTGATTAGGTTATGAACACTTTTTATTGGCGCAATAGCATGTCTACGCCAAATCGAAATACATAGCAAGATAGTGCGGAGCCTAAAAGATCCCCTTGAACCTACACATCACCCCCCTGTTAATTTTCAGATACACCTTTCCCTAGCTCAAATCTAACTTAATCCCAACTTGAAACCCATAAATTCGCTGCTTCTCATTGAAAATATCTCCAAAAACACAAAACATTACTCTCCTACTGTTCTACATTCCTAACCATAAATAAATCATCCGTGATTGGTCAAAGCAACAATTTATCCAACTCTAGTTTTCCCACAACACTCCCGTGTGCATATATTAAGGCGGGATAGAACCTAAGGAGAGATTGACTATAATTAGGCCCTGTTAGAGATTAGACTGACATGCTCCACTGCTCTTTTCAATGTGGCAGCAGTCAGGGAAAATCGCGCACAATCCATCTTGAAAATAATTACCTAATCCGAGAAACCCCATATTTTCTTATATCTGTGATCTGTAAAACCTGATAAAATATACTTTCGAGTTTTTGTCACAGAGACAGAACACTATTTCTTTTTCAACCAAATTTTTCAACTACCTCATCATTCTTCATTTTCATTGCGTGAAACGTTTACTCGAAAAAATCACCTTTTGGAAGTGCCACAAATATTTACTTGACAAGTTTTCCCAAGTAACTTACTCCCTGTTACCTATTCCCATATGAACAGAGGTCGCACACCTCTTCCGAGACTCTAATTATTCTCAGTCTATTGTTTTCTCTACCCCTCTTAGCCAAGTATCCACAAGTCATAGAAACTTGAAAAGTAAACACCATTCCATGAGTAAAACTAAATTGTACAATACAATTCACGTGACAAAACGTAGTTGTACAGTGTTAATTATCGTACTGGGTGTCTCAACACCAAATTTTCAGAGGAGAAAATGTAAAAGTACAGCTTTTCTCAAGATGAACACCTCGACGTCCGTTAAAAACTAATTCATACTCAGTCACACCCTTCTCCTCTAAATTCCAAGGTACCCCCATTATGTCCCCAGCTAAGACAGCTGCCACCCCCAATTCACACTTTATTTACAGTACAACTAGGCCCGTAAATCGTGGACACTCCCCGAACACATCATAAATCATCTTGTCACCAGTCACTCCAACCTAGTTTTTATAGCCTCACCGGATCACTTCCGCATTTACAACAAAACTGTTCGCTTTCTCTCAAACTAGGAATATACTAAAGATATGTCTACATTGTCGACAAAATAATCAAACTTTCTCCATTTTCACTTTGAAAAACAAAGATTTTCCGTTTAAATCGTACCAGATATCTATCCATCACATATTTCAAACTGTGTACAATCCTATGAAAATGAAACTATCCTTCGCAAAACTTGTAACACAAACAAGTAACTATTTCCGTTTCCCCACACACCAGTAAAGTCCTATTATTCGGTAAAAATTGCTCATTTTCAAATTGGAACAGGTAAATGTAGTACTTTCGCATGAAAGAAAATGAACGAATCTTCTTGTTTTCGGCGTAAAAGTAGCTCGTTTTCAATATTTCCTTTATTCGAACCACTTTAGCGGGGTATGTGTCTATCCCATCTGCCCCCCATTGACTTTTCATCCCTGAAACAAAAGACCATCCGATCATTGCCATATAATCCAGTCTCAGCTGCCAGCTCCCCTTCATCTAACATATCAGGTTACCAATCTGGAGCCAAGGTGGTAAATAACACAACGGGCACCTGCGCGCGCCAAACCCACTTCTGCACTAGAAGTGGTCATCGTCAGTGACAGTATGGCTGTCAGTTTCGTCTAAGCTATCTTGTTGGATACTGTAGCCAATACACGTTATCCAAGTTTACGGTAGCCGGATTGCTGAAACGTTACGAATTGTTCGAAACAGCTTTGCAGATTCTATTGTGTTTTATATTTCTAGCAACAAGAATCGCTTTATAAATGTATTAAATATGGCATTTTTCCGTTATCCAGAAATACATTAAACTGCTTATGATTACGTTCTTCTATTAAACCACTACCAATGCCAACATCACTCTCACCAATACCAATACCCAAGTAATCCAACTCACAATCTCAAATAATGAGTAGGTTGCAAGGCTGTTCCGACATAAACACGTGTGTGTCCTCTTTGTAAACGCGCCTAGTTATTATCTCATTACAGCAATCTCACCGCAAGATGAGTCAAAGACACTGGGAGGGTGCGAGAGCCGCGAGGTCACTTTCATTGTACACCATCCGAATCCCGTCCAACTTCGAACATTTTTTGATTACTCTTTGTCATTTGACACTGATTTACATGTGTTTTATCCTTTCAAGTACATCCAAAAGTACCTGAATGTTCAGAAGCAAATCGAGAAATGCATCTTCTAACTTCCAGTATATGGTAACGTAGCGTAAGAGCTAGAACTAGTAGTAGGAAAAAATGAACGTTAATCTTTTAAGTTTTTCTTATCACGTTTTTCTTATCCTTTTTATTGGTTGTACCGCAACTCTCTCACAGCCGTACCCACTAACCACCAATTCGCATCGCAATAGAATAAAATACTCCTCTATAACTAGCTCGCCGAGCAGATGTGAGCAATATGCATGCAACCAGACCACCCCGGCAACCCGAGATGACCCACTCAAAACTTATTTTGAAAATATTCTCGGAACTCTCTCTCGTCCTTGCAAACTGATTTTGTAATATGGAAGTTATGGTTACATTTATGATAAACGATAAACTTTATCGATCATTTTTTTATGAATTGCACTTCTCTCCGCTAAAAACAGTACCCTTTCTTTGGAATACACTTTTAAAATACGCTCAAATACTCTCATAGAACCATACCATTTGAAATACTTTTCATCATGTAACCCGTATTTTTTCACCTATAATATAAATTAATCCCATATTTCATCTCAATTTTGTCCCATTCATCATAATAGTCTCCCTGCTAGATGGAGTATGTGTACAAGTTGTTAATGACCCCCCCCCAGTCCCTCCCTCCTTGTTGTTACATTCGAAACCACACAACTGTTCCCAGTCTTCATTCCCAGCCCTCGTTCACTCCTATGCAATACACCTTTTAAAACACCGCTATTAGCAAGTGCCGAATAATACAGCTGACGTGTCCGTGGAAAACTTGATTATTGAATCTTCAGGTCTATAAAGTATTGACATTCACATTTCCTGAAATAGTTCGATTGCAAAAGTCAGCTGCATAGTTTGTATTTAGGAGTATTTTTTGATCAGATACCTAGTCACGAGTTCAAAAGTTTATTTCACATCCCTATATGTTTTCTTACTAAACCAAATAAACCATATTTAAACTACATAAATTCCAACAAACCGAGATCTCAAAAAAGACTATGAAATTGTCACTTCATTCAAACACTGAATGTGCAAATCAATTCCAGCTCCGCGTTCTACAAAGTTATGTCATTTCATTTCGAGGACGGAGAATGAAGAAATGTTCCTACCAAATCTAATAATATTTCTATTATCTATTTATTCGTTTCTAACTGGCATCTCAGCGCAGGCTGTCGCTAACTCAGCACAATGCAGGTAGTTATTCAACTTCGGATGATTCGAAAAACTCCACCAGCTGTTTGAAACCGGAAAACCAACGTAGTCTTCATTATCCAGTACTTCTTGTTATTTATTTATAGTCAAATGAACTGTCACGTGCAAAACTTCCGGTTCACGTGACTACACACAAATTGTGACTATTTTCGAGAAAGGACCCCGCGTTCAATTAAAAAAAACCATGATTCTGCATCAGGAACGTGCCGATATTGGCGGGAAAAGAGCCCGTATTTGAGCTTAACAACTGACTAATCTGTTTTTCATCCCCTGAATCAAGTCCAAAGACCACAATAATTTTTCCCATCCAGTTTCGGCTCTATACCCAAATCGTCCGTCTGTGGCCGTATTCACCAATCCTCGGGAAGCTAAAATACCTTCCCGCGGGAAGGTAGAGCACGAAAATAGTGTGCTGGTGAGGAGGGTCTAGGGGCGCGGGAAGCTTTTTTACTTTCCCGGGATATTGGTGAATACGGCCACGCGACTGTGTTCTTAGTTTGACTCGTTATGGCGTGTATCGCAATCAAACCACAACCTATACTATGTCATTTTCCCTTTCAGCTTCGGCCCCTCCCCTAAAGCCTCCATCTGGTCCCAATGTGATTGTGTTCCGGTGGGAGTGGAACCGTCTCTGCATGTCATTTGTCATCAGATGAGCTCAGCCACCATTCCCCCTCTGCCCAATGGGGAAAGCCATCCGAACAACACTCCAGATATACTAGCATTGTCTATGGTGAAGGGCGCACTGGCATTCATACAACAGGTTTTACATTAATATTCTCATTTTTTTAATGATTATATGTCGAGCTTTTCATTTATTTGCCAACCATCTTACAGTCACACACCGTTACGTAATAGTTGAATTCCACAATTTCGCGTTAACCTTTTTACATTTTTTAGTGTCGAGTAACAAGACTCTCAACTTGAAACATCTCTCATCAAATCCTGAAGAACTTGTACATAGAATGGGTTACAGTTGAAGTCTGTTCAACCAATTCTCTCAATTACAGGACGCATTCAAGGGACAGAACATTCAGACACTCGACTTCTCGCATAATCATATTCAGACTGTCAATGTGAACGCATTCCGAGGACTCGAGGTCGGTGGCAACTGGGGTGACCAGTACCCAATTAAACATATTATTACCGAAACAGCACAAATGGTGCAACTACAAAATGTCAACAATTAGTCCGTGTGAATAATCATTTCCCACAAACAGAACTCCATGGCATAAACTACGTACGTAATAACCGGAAAATACAATAAACTTAATGTCCTACTAGTTGAATAAGGTAATTTCCAATTTCCACGGTAAACTCGTAGGTCCCCAAATCCAATTGACAGCCAGAGAAACACAAACAGTTGGATTGCATTTTGACACTAAATCCTCAGAATACACTCGGAAGTTGCGGGAAAAACTCTATTATTTGCCAGATGAAACTGACCCTCCTCAACCTTCGAAACAACAATCTATCCGTGATTCCCGCATGGGCTCTCACCTATCTTCACCATCTACAATTTCTCCACCTCGAGAACAATCGAATCACCCACGTGCGGGCCAATACCTTCGACGAGACACAGCTGAATAGTCTACAGTTTCTTCACTTGGACTACAACAAGGTGAGAGCGTACGTTCAAGCTACAAACTACATTTTATAAACCAAACTACAAGTCCACGGTTCAATCAAGTTACACTTGGAAAATGACGCTTCCTCTTCCTGCGTTAGTGCCAGTCTGTCGGCCGCTCAACTGGTTTCAAACACATCAAATCGTGAACATCAAATCGTGAAGCTTTCATTTACAAAAAGTCCGAATATTCCAGAAAAGTACGTTTCAGCACCTATCTGGCCAAAACCTTAAGCCTAATCTCTAATATTACCCTTGTTTCAGTTATCCTCTCTACCCAATCTCTGCTTCAATCGCCTACGAATCATTGTGCTGACGCTGTCCAACAATCGAATCGAGGAGCTGGAGAAAATGTCGCTGCCCTCCACTCTTAGCTTCTTGGATCTACGGAACAATCTTCTAACGCATGTTAGTCCATTTGAAATAATAGCACATAACCCAGTTATCGTACCAATTTTTAATATCTCAGTATGTTTGTAAGTACAAAAATCTCAGAAATCTAGCGCTGTATGTGGTGTTATTAACACTCAAACATAAAACGTCTTGACGAGGAGAACACCTCAAGTACGTCAACGTTGTAGCATAGTAATAGCATCTCCTTATATTATATGAGAACTCTCTAAATTTGGATAACTATTCAATTACAGATCCCGTTCCTCGCCTTGAAAGAGTTGAAAGAACTGCAAACTCTGAATCTGGAGGGAAATAACATAACCAGGCTTGGGCATCATCCAGAAGTCAGCTTCAACACGGAAATGAACGTCATTCTGAGAAGCAACAAAATACGACATCTGGACAAAAACTCGTTCCGCAGTTTTCGAAAGATCCAGGAACTTGACCTGAGCTACAATCAGGTTAGTTTTACTGGAATCACTCGGGAGAAACCACAGATAACCATTTTCGACAAAGTTGTCCGACAAAGTTGTAGGGTACACAGCGTTGCTGATTTCTTTGATAGAAAGGCGAATGTTAAAGGGCAGATCGAGAAATTAGGATTCTTTCTCTTTAGTTTTTGACGAAAAATTCAATAGTCATAGGATTGAGAAAATCAAAACATTCAGTTAGTTCAAACTGTCTTCTGTCGGCGGAAACTAAGGAAACACCCTACCAATCGGACCTCAGAGATGACCAAACACCAAAGTAAAACATACAGCCCTCAAGCTACAAACTGCACGTCAAGCCATCGATCGCTTTTTCAGATTTCCATCATCGCCGCCGATACCTTCGAGACTGTGGGAAAGATCGAGAGTCTCGATCTCAGCTACAACTCGATCGCCTACATTCCCCGGGGAACTCTGAAGAACTTTGCCAAGAACCTCGAAAGGTTGAATCTGGAGGAGAACATGATACACACACTGCCGGTCGGACTCATGGACCTGCACAGTCTGAGATATCTCAATCTGAACGGCAACAAGCTCAACACGTGAGTGTCACATATTTGACACCAGACTTGTTTTTTTCGCGTTTTTTCGAAGATTGGACTTCGCGGGTGACAAACGAATTGGTAAAATTGCAACGTTTCAGAATAACATTCTAATTCGCACAACGAAGTGAATACTTCAAGAGACCAAACACAACTAATTTTGCTTCTTCCGAAAGGCCTCGTTTTTCTATATATACTATTGTCATTTACAGTCTGGCAGATGGAATTCTGGACGGCTTCAAGAAAAGTACCACCGAACTTCTTCTCGCCTATAACCAGTTACAAGAAGTTCCCTCACAGGTGAGTTTCCGTTCGTCTAGTTGAAATGAACATGAATAGGTGAACATTGTCCAATAGTTTGATTGCCGTTTATATATGTTTCAACGTCAATATTAGCCATATTAACCTACCTAACTTGGTTGAAGTACTGTTATCTGCTGTTTATTTCTATGTCAGTGTCACTTTAGCCATAACAGGCTTCCTAACTTCCTGAATGTTCCTGAATGAAGCATCTATCTTTCAGGTATTGAACGGGATGGAAAAACTGCAACACCTCGACCTCTCCAAGAACCGAATCGAGAGTATCGAACGACTGGCCTTCGGCACGTTTGATGGTTCGGGAACGAGTCTCATGATTCTCAATCTGGCCGGAAACCATATTCGGAACATCTCCGATCCTGGCATCTTTCTCTACATGAACACGCTCGCCTATCTCGACCTGTCCTATAATCACATCGAACACCTTGGACCAAAGGCCTTTGAAAAGCTACCCGGGCTGGAGAAACTATTCCTGCAGGTATGAACATTCTACAGTATCTCACTAGCATATAATCTGTATATTTTCAAGATAAAACCGAGCTCCGCTTCAAATAAGTAAAACCATTTTGGTTTAATACCAAAAACTGTCCAAACTTCTGGATACTAGAGATTCAGAGACTGCTACAGAACTAGTTAACGTCCCACGTCTCGAAAAACGCTGGTTGCACTACAGAAAATCCAGACAGCATTTGCTCCTGACTTCACCATCATTTTTCCAGAACAACCACCTCAACTCGTTTCCCCTGTCCGCCCTGTACAACATGCAGAAACTTCGCCACTTGCTGTTGGACCAGAACCGAATCCGCCATCTGCCCTCGTATCTTCTCGGGGATTTACTGCACCTCGAGCATCTTTCGTTGGCCAACAACCAGATTACGCATATCGACGATCGGATATTTCACTCGAGCAGTACTCTTCAGCTGAAGTCGCTCAATCTCGGCGGCAACGCCATAGAGTTCGTGGGAACAAACGCATTCGCCAATTTGGAAAACCTCGAGCATCTGCGATTGGCAGATAACAAGATACGCAGCCTTCCCTCCATTGTGAGTCAACATGCACCAGTAAAGTGTAACCACTTCACATAGATTACACCTTTTTTCGATATAAAAACATACGAAACTTAATCATTGTGCTTTTGGAGAACAGGGAGGTCGTTTTTGATCTTTTCTGACTATTTGGACAATTATCCTATAATCGTCATGAAAGACTTTTATACTTCTAGGCCTTCGTCAAACTCCCGAATCTCCGAGTGCTCGACTTATCCGGCAACCGCCTTCTCCAGATAGCCACCCATACGTTCAGTGATCTTCCCAACATTGAGCACCTACAGCTGCAGGAGAACGAGATCGAAGGCATCGAGAAGGACGCCTTTCACCTAATCAACAAGATTTCGCATCTCGATCTGAGTCACAACAAACTTCGAAAGATCGATTGCGACTGTATGGGAACTATTGCCAGCGTACTCACGTTGGACCTCTCCTTCAACGATATCAACAAGTAAGCCGAAGGGTGATCATTTCAGCTTTTTCAAACTGACTTCACCCATTTACTATAGGTTTCACGTTTATAACACTGTTCGGTTACCTAGAGTATTCTATACAACTACATCCAAATGCAAAACAACTACGGAAACCTCAATGTCACTTAATTCGTCACGGAGAATTTCTGCAAAAAAACGTATGTCGCACACGATACAGTCGGTTACAAATACCAGTCAAACGTTTCAAAGTACTCATGATTTCCGCACGAATCAGTATATTGTCCTCAGATTGGACCTTCCCTGCATCAAACGCAGCCTGCGAAGACTCAACCTGGCGCACAACAGCATCGAGACGATTCGGCGAGAAACCATGGAGAACTTCGACCAACTGACACATCTGTCATTGCGAAACAACAAAATTCTTGAGATTCAGAGTCATTCACTAGAGCTGTGTCCTCAGCTGAGCAGCATCGATCTATCGCACAACCATATTAGGACCATCTGGAGAGGTACCTTCATATACCAGGTGAGAACCATACACTGGTAAACTTGGCTGAATTGTCTTCTGCTAATTTTCTACGAACCCGTGCTTCAACTACGTTTAATCAGTCTCTGTGATTATCCAACTCTCCGATTAATTCAACGTCCAACGTTTCCAGGCCCTCATCTCGCACCTTAACATCGCCAGCAACGCCCTCCTTAGCGTTCAACGCGGCTCGATGGGCAAGAACAACCTGTTGTCCGTGGATCTCTCGAACAACGAGCTGACTCGCCTGCCCATTGACGCACTCGAGACAGTGTCCGACAGTCTTTCTCATCTGAATCTGGCCAACAATCGGTTGAAACTCATCGATTCACCCCAACTCGTGGGCTTGAAAAACGTCTCGGAACTGAGATTGGAGAGGAATCAGATTGAATCGGTGGAGGAGGCCGCTTTTGAGCATCTGACCAGCCTGCGGACCCTCCATCTCAGCCACAATCCAATCAGCTCGTGGAGTCCAGCCGCTTTCAGGGTAGGTCAAATACACTCACACATCACTAGTAAAAGACTAAAATACAAAAAAACTTTCAGATTCAAATACGTTGATCGTTCTACTTTTACAACCAGACTGCTCATACCTCCCAGATGATGGCAAAAGTAGTAAGTTACTGGAGTAGGATTCCAAAACCCGACAAACTTCTCCAACCTTCTTGTTCGCTGCAGTTCGAATTGAACTGAATACACACGACGAGAAGTTCTATCGACTAAACCGTTCAAATGTATTTCAGGATCTGAGCCACTCCATCACCACATTAAACCTAGCCGCCACAGGCCTCTTCTCGATTCCGAAGCTGAATCATAGAGCGATCAACCATTTGAATATCAGCTGGTGGGTTTACGCACACACAGACACACATAGACAGAATCACGCCATTCACGCCAAAATCGGCCATTTTCGATTCGAGACCCCTCGAAACTTCCCCATTAATGCCCGAGTCAGCAACAAATTTGCACTTTTCGAACATAGGTAGACTACTCCGTCAAAACGGCACTGACCCATGCTCATTTCTGGCCCTTTTCGGAAACTTGAGCTCATTTCTCGGAGCAAAAACTGTTTTAAACGCGGTAAATGAGAGAAATGGTATGATGCTTGTTTTTATGGTTACGCACGTTCACTTCAGTTGCACTGGCATTATATTATTCTACCTATATTTTCGAATCATTGAATCACTCCACCTCCATCTCCGAACCCAACCAAGTGTTCTTCTAGGAACAAGATCTACGAGTTGACGAAGAGCGAACTGGCTCCCATCAACAAGGTGGTCACCCTCGATTTGTCCAACAACAACCTCAAGGCAATTGAAAGTGACGTATTCGACGACCTCGGGGATCTCAAGCATCTCAACATCAGCGGGAATCCCATCGCCTCAATCGGAGAACAACACTTCAAGAATCTGTACCAGGTAATTGGATATCAAAAAATAATCGTATTAAGCTGAAAAATTTTTACCTGTCGATAGGACGAATTTTGCTAATTCAGTGTTTTCTTCACTTAGCTGAGTTGAACGGATTGTTTTACGAGTTTACAACGTTTTTTAACGCTTCTTCTAACAAGTTGTCCTTAAGTAAACAACATATTCGCGTATTCCACCGAATCGTTGAAAATATGTACTTTTTACAGTTGGAAAGCCTGAATATCGTGAACATGCCGGCATTGGAAAGTCTCCCCGTGCCTCAAGCGTACAGTCATCTGACGAATCTCAAAGAGCTATGGGTGGGTCGTTACTATCTATAGCTGCAACCTATAATCCAGTTTCTACAACAATTTTCATGTTCACCCTCATTCACAATGTCTCAGAGCTCTCAGAATTTCACAGTAGCTTAGGGAATAAGTAACCTAAAATCCAATATATTATTTGATCATGACCTACATTCAAAAGTTGCCCTCATTCCAGATATACGGGATACCGTACCAGACCGCCAACTACAATGTGAGCGAAATTCTGCGCCACGCGCCGCCTCTGAGATCATTATCGATCGAAATCAAAGATCACAAGGTCAAACATCAGTTGCACGGAATGGATAAACGATTGCTACGAAAGTTGATGATAACTGGCGAAAACGTCACAAAGGTGAGATTCGTTTGATATGAGGAAGTGTGTAAAATACATACTTCCAAGCAGCAAAAGTTCAAAGGGGAAGCGTAAAAAGCTATGTTTCTCTGGTTTATCCATACATCAGCAAGGTTGTCCAAATAGTCGTAAAAATTTGAAAAACGGACTACTTTTCAGCCGAAAAGATGAAAATCCGTCTACTTTTGATAAAAAAATCCAAAATTTTCACTTGTTTCCATCTGAAAACGGATTAATTTTCGTCGCTTAGTCAGACTGGTGTATGGGTTTATCTCGACCATTCAAACTAGTGAACGTCTCAAACTACAACCATACAACAGTACGATGTGACTGTTGACTGTTCTACACACCTCACCTCGTTTTTCCATGTAAACACGTGAAACATCATGATTTTGCACCAAACATTGGCTAATGTTTCCTATATCAGTCCGTTTTTCCAACTTTCTTGACTATGCCAACAACTCTGTATGATTACAACTAAAGAATGTCCATTCTACAGATTCACGTGGGAGCGTTTCACGGAATACGTGGCTACAAGGTAGAGCTGAGTATCGAGAATACTTCTATCAGCGATTTTCCCTCGAGCATTTTCAATACGCTGACCAACGTCAACTATCTGTCGCTGTCGCTCAAGAATAATCGATTGGATACTATTGATCCATTCAAGAATACGGACTCGCCCATGGTCAACCAGCACGGAACCATTCTACAGCAGATTCAACTGGAGGTAGGTTAACCGAATATTTCTTTCTCTCGCTCTCTAATTCTCTTTTCTTTTTATACATCAACCGTATTTCTCCATTTCTCCCCCTATCAACTCTCCCTTCTACCAAACATATAGTGCCAACCTCTAAACCCTCGCGGAAAAAAGTTCTACAAAATACTAGTCTCAGTGGTTCGTTTTCATCGCTAATTACCACCAATTACCACAACATTTCCTCAAAACTCCATATTTGAATGACATTTTCAGGGAAACCCTCTGCGCTGCGACTGTTCAATGAGCTGGCTTGCAGCATGGCTGGATAGTCTAGATGACCGTAACGAGACTGGTTACAGTACCCAGTTCTGCGCAAATGAGAAGACCGTACGGCTTCTCACGTACTACCAACAGCAAGGCTCCGCGGCTAGTGAATGTGTAAACCACGTCACTGCTTTGAAACCATTGCTGCCGATTGTGATATTTTCAACCCTATTTCTAGAGATTACGTATTGTAACAGATAGAGAGACCATTTCATTCATTCATAGACATTTACAGTACTCATTCCTCACTTCAATTCAGTTCTTCGAAAAGCTTTGAGCTTGAGAAGCGAAAAAAATTGACAAATTTCGGTTTTCATACTTAGGAAAAGTTATCGGATGATTTGCCCTTGCCTAAGTACTGTAGGTGGCTACGTATGGGTGAAATGGAGTATACCACTCGAATAATTATATCATATCAGAGAGATTACGGTTACTTACATTATGAGATAATAATAAATATTATTATACAAAAGACTTACTCTTTCAAACTGGCAATCTTCAACTTGTGCAATTCTTCATTCGACGAGCACGTGTCCACCATTTTAGTGAACATTGTCTCATCGGAACCTGAACAAAGAAAAAGTATGCACAGAAACAACAACACTTTGCATGAGATAACTATTAAGAAAATAAGGTACTACCAAGACAGCGCCTGATCCGTACCCCATTATAGCCATACATAACCACTTTGCGAGAAAAAAAACATTCACCAGCGAGGCGAAGAAGGAAAAGAGTTCTAGTTTTACAACAGAAAATGCCTAGTGTTCGCCAAAAAGGACCACTTTTTCTGGCTGCTCTCGAAAAGGTCTCAAATACCCCTCTCGCAGACGTGAGACGTATACAATCCTAGACGACGTCTGAATTCGGGTCACCCAAAAATCATGAAAAACTCCAAAAATTCAGATGATCACCCAAAAAATAGATAATTGCACCATTTTCCGTTCTGCCACCCAGAATTCTGAGAGTCGTCCAATAATTGTAAACGTCTGCCCTCTCGAAATGAGTGAAACTAACCGACAACTTGTACAACTGGCGAGAACAGTATGTTGAGGAATAGCTGTAGTTCATTGGGTCGACATCCCCCCAGATATCGGAATATCGCCACTCGACGCGCCGCCGCGTACGCGCGCTTCGTTCTCTGGCGCAGTTTTCCGTAGAGCAGTCTGCAAGAAAGCAGTTCTCAGTTCTCAACTCTCGAAGTCTCAAATCTATCGAAAAACAAGGGTATCGAAAAACAAGGGTTCGAAAAACAAGGGATCAACTTTGGAGGGTTCGCGGCTCAAACAATAGAAGGCCAATTACAGAAAGATTGGTAGCCTCTCAAAAGCATTGCAAATCGACCGAGCTAACTTTATTAAAGCAAACTGGTTGGTTTTTGTCTGATATAAATCCGGTTGCTTGTGTAATCCGCCACCACAATAGAAGATATTGCGAGAGTTGACTAACGATGTGCAACACTTGGCGCTCATATAGGGCTCTAATTCCTCATTATACTGATGACATTTATTACCATTATTAGTATTATTAATGATATAGAGACCCACCTCAACAGTACGGCCATAACAGCATCTCTATGGTCCATATGAATCACAGAATCATCATCATCCTCGCTGATTTTGAACAAAACCAACTGGTCCCTGAATGTCTTCTCATCCAGCAACGCGTTGAAGTTGTCCCTGGAAAATAGATTTTGAAAAAAATCAATAATTATGTTTTAGGTTCATTCTTTAATCTTATCTGAAGTTAAATACCGAGTTGTTTACCAAGGTTCGCGCCACCAAATTGGTCACTAGTTGATATCAAGTTGTGAAATCAAAGATTGGTGCACCAAGTTCTCGGTAAAAAGTCTGATCCTTTATTTACAACTTGGGTTTTCGGCGAACCTTGGTAAACAACTCGGTTTTCATTTCCAGAGTTCTAGATATTAGGTCCCGAAGGAATGGAAGCACAACTCTTCCAGTTACAGGTAAGAAACATGAAATTGTCCCTGAAAAGAATAGGATAATTCATGAAAAAGTGGGGGCCCAACGACTGTGAGATTTGTCTTCTGCTGTGCGCCCTTTAGACAGCTACTCTCAAATGGAGCAGCTACTGCTACAAAAACCGGAAAATACTTATATACTCAAGTATAACTGTTCATTACGAACATACAAAAGTCGTAAAATATTTTTTCAAACCTGTAAACTAGAATCTACAAGTCACAGCTGTAAAGGAGAGAACAACTGTTGAATAATATGCCAAGTGTTATAGCACCTAGAGTAACAAGTAAGGACCAAAACTGCAAATCATTGTGTACAAAACCAGAATCTCTATAGTTGACTACGTTGAGTTAACATCTGTGATTTGTATATTATAGTTTACAGGTTTGAAAAAATATTTTACGACTTTTGTATGTTCGTAATGAACAGTTATACTTGAGTATATAAGTATTTTCCGGTTTTTGTAGCAGTAGCTGCTCCATTTGAGAGTAGCTGTCTAAGCGGCGCACAGCAGAAGACAAATCTCACAGTCGTTGGGCCCCCACTTTTTCATGAATTTTTCTCTTTTTGTACACATGCCGTAGGTATGTGGTTTGATCTGTACGGTGCAGATAAAATTGTTTTCTTAATGAATGACTTGTCAAGTATTACCATCATTCGAAAAAATATGACGTCAACATTGCAGTTCTGGAAACTTACTTTATCTGCCCTTCAGATTCCCAGAATACGTCATGTTTGAATGAAGTTTCATCGTGAATTGACCATTTTTAAGAAACTTTCAGCATTCGATCGAAAACATATTTCACGTCAATTTTTTCAAAAGTTGACGTCATCTGGTCTTCTGAATTCCAGAATAAGTCATATTTAGATAAAGTTTCATCGTTAATATACCATTTTTGAGATATTTTCAGCATTTGAAATAATATGTGACGTCAACTTTGCACTTTTCAAACATGACGTCATCTGGTCTCCAGAATCCCAGAATACGTCACTCTTAGATTGAGTTTCACCGTTAATTGACCCTTCCTAAGATATAAACATCATTTGAAAATATATGTGACATCAACTTTGCACTTTTCGATTATGACGTCATCCGAGCTCCAGAATCCTCGATGACGTCATCAGTAGAAGACTTACATCTGAATCAATGTCAGTTCATGTCGTGGTATCATACTCCAAATTTTACTTGAATTGGTTAGGACTGAGCTGAGTTATAACGCAATTTGATTTACCGCGACAGAGAGGGCGAGAGAGTGCACGAAATGAAGAGACGCAGAGACATTTTCAAAGACCTATAACTTAATGAAAAATTATTTTTTTCGAAAAAAAGTTTGCGCCCCCAAGGTTTGAGTGGGATATCTATCGTGTCCCAAATTTTCAGTCAAATCGGTTCACACATAAAAATTTCCCAGGAGTGCGCACCAACACAGACAGACAGACAGACAGATACACGGCGGAAGTTGGCGGTCTGCATGAAGCGCATAACGTCATAACTCGGCTCAAACTTAATCAATTTCGTTCACATTTTGAATATAGCTTGTAAATGTGCCATAGAAAATCAGCAAATCACAAAAAGTTTTGATTTGCACAATTGGACCTTTTTGAGAGTGAACTAAAAAAATGAAAGCGCGCATTAGCCGGACCAAAGACAAATCTCGCACAGCGCTTCGCGCTGCGCGCGATTGTACACTTAAAGAAAGACATATACTATCTAAATATAAGAAAAGAACAAAATAGTTGTATCTTGGAAGAGCAGAAATTACCCGAAAACTATATTACAAAGTACACAAAATAGTTCGACCGTGAAACAGTTGAAGTTATCCTTTTAGGAACGACTGTATGAACGAAAAGGCAAAAAAGTAGTGGTAAGCTTACACAACAGGTTATCGGATAATTCAGCGTTTAAACCGAATAAAGCATTTTTCCAGTACACAAATCATAATTCTTGTTGAACATGATACAAACGCAAAGAATGTACCGCAAAAAAAGATCCAAAATGAATGAACTCACTCAAACATAGGTTGACTTTGTTGGATCGTTCATTGAGTCACCCAATTTTCGCCAAAATCGGGATTTCAATATGCCCCGAGTTCAGAAATTGTCATAATTTACTGTTGAAAACCTCAGTTTTCGACCAGGTTTTCAGTTCAGTCATCTAGATGAAACTCCCGATTTTTATTAAATTTTTGTGCACAACAAAGTCGCCTGGTGTATGATACTCACTTATACGGCAGAAGACTTTTGTTCTTGTACGACAGAATGCACTTCACTGCACATTTCTGCACCTCTTCTTGACCGATTTTCAGCAGCTAGAAATGAATGAAAATCAAGACTTGAAAAAGAAATAAAGAAAAAAGAATAAACATCAGTTTTTTTTCTATACAGTTCAATGCTCGGCTTTCTTCCAATTTCCAATAATTGATTCCTACGTGTATATTATTACAATGGAATCGATAAAACCACTTAGAATTGAAGAAAATCGAGAGAACCCGTGAGACCGCACACAGTATCAGACCGTCTGCCTCTCTCTGATCTCCACACTGTCTCGTCTAGGACCAGGACAGGTGGGAATGGTGATAAAAAAATCCACACGCCAGTAAAGTCCGACTATTCGACAGAATGAATCAGTTTTAGACTTGAAAAATGACGATTATGTAGTCCAATCCCCACGCTTCAGTTTAAACTGCAATACATTTCTCAATTGCAGTTTAAAGGACTGACGCGCCGAGATTGGAGCACACAACCTTCCTACTTTAAGCACGTGCAGATTGACGATTTTGCATTACAAATTCGGACCATATTACTGTAGTAAGAGAAAAACCAATAATAAAGAAAGCTCACCTCCTCATACATCTGCCGTATTTTCGGTTCCATGAACACGGACTTGGCATCGGAAAACTTGGCGAATATGTCGAGAAACGAGCAGAGAGCCTGTGATTGGTTGAACATCCGTGAGGTGCGACTTTATTCTCCACAAAAATTTATTGAACATCAGGTGTTTTATCTGTGTGAAGTTACCACAAAACTGGGTGGAAAGTGAGATTTTCACCAGTAAAGCCGAACTTTTTCGAAACTGGGTCAGTTCAAACTTTCGTTCAAGTTCAAATCGATTTTGAAGAAAAACGGGTGATTCAACTTTCAATCCAACAATGTCGCCCTGTGATTGGATTGGAATTTTATGAAAGATTTTGAACTTATTTATACACTCACGACGCATCTCAGTATGTAAAATCACAATGGATTCCGATGCGCGTTTCAACGTTTCAAGCAAAAGACCAAACTACAAATCTCATTTGCACAACCAGTTTGACATTTGAACTATTTCAACGATTCTATTCGAATGGTTCTTCTTCACACCAGAACCATGAACCATTTCCATGCATCTATAATCAGTTCCCAGAGTCAGGCAATAAAGAAAAGGACGATCTCATCCATACAAGGTGAATGCTATATGTAACCGGGTTTTTAGGTAACATAACCCTTTTTTTGGTAACCTATTTTTCAGGTTACCTCAGTAGGTAACCGGATGGTAAACTAAAATGAAAAAGCGGTTACCTGTTTTTCTAACGCAAAATGTGGTTTTTACCGTTAGTTTTAGCGGTAACCGGATTTTAGTTTTAGGTTACTTCCAGGTTACCTACTAAGGTCACCTGAAAAAAAGGTTACCAAAAAAGGGTTAGGTTACCTGATAACCCGGTTAGTTGTGGAATTGGCCTCCATTCGATAAGTGTACAATAATAATCTATACTCACCTTACAGGCATCAGCCACTTTCAGTTGCCGTGCTTCCGGTACAATTTCATCGCCGTCGTTCAGAATTTCAGCTGATTTTGTGTCTTTCACATTCTTCATTGAACCCATTTCCTCCATTTTGATCAGGAAATCACGTCTGAAAAGAGACAATCGAAATTATATACCGGGGAAACGAATGTAGGGCAATTTTGTTGAATTCTCCATCATATCATCCGCTTTTCTTTCAAATCGGGACTTCGAACTACCATAATTTCCTCAACACTTTACTGACGAAAGGTTGTGATCCCATCCTAATTCGCAGTTTGGTTGCCCGAATAAAACAGTTTCGGTGGACAACAATGTTGCCTCATGTGCACTCAGCAGAGTGAGTGTGGAGGTCGAAGACACGCAGATGTCTGCTGCCTCATTGACCTACATGCTCTCTCGCTTTTGTAGCTGGCCAACTCCAGAAAATGGGCGCTAATCGTTCTGAGTGGCACTTCTCATATTTAACTATTTTATACTACTGCTTCCTGCATGAACGCGAAACCTTCCATATTGATCTACAGAATTTCTATCCTACAACTATATAAAAAACAGAAAAGGGAAGAAAACTCACTCATACATCTCCAACAACAGTGGACTCAGTACGCGGGTTCTTCTCTCAGCCAAATCGCTGATTTTCGCGATAAACTTCAGCAACTGAATTCTGGCAGTCAGATAGTCTCTGCGGTTTATGGCGTCCATTGACGGAAGAATGGAGGAGAAACATCCAGATGAAGTACAATCAGAATCCTCCACCTCGGACGCGTAGCGACAGCCTGCAAGAATCAAATGTAGGCAGTGACGTTAAATAGTTCAGAATCGGGGCGAAAAAAGTGAGCATGAATATTCCCCAAACACAAAATAATAGTAATTTTGCCTAGAATCTTCATCGTTCACCCCAAAAAGTGATCATGTCACAATCGGAAACGGGCAAAAGTGAGCCAATATCAGAATAAATGATTATGAGAATGAACAATGAAACGAACCTTGTCGAATCTCCACAAAACATTCAGATAGTATATATTTGCTTTTTACAGAACTCAACAGTGAGTGATAATACCCCCTCCCTTACCTTGTCTGATCTCTACGAAACCGGTAAAAACACCTTTGAAACTCTTAAAGTAACATGGATAAACCTCATCATTTTGCTTACTGTAGGAAGAGCAGTAGAACGAAACAAACTATACCTTGTCTAATCTCCACGAAACACTCCGACAGAATCTGCCAGAACTCGTCAATGTCCATTCCGCGCGCGAACGACGTCAACAACTCGTGCATTCCCGGCCACAAAAGCGTGAACTGCACGAAAAACTGGGCGAGAGCCACGCGAAGAATTATCTGAGAGAAAAATTGAATAACATCAATTTTGGGTTCCAAACACAATCAAACAGAATGAATTACATTTTGCATTCATTTCGTATTCACACTTTTGAACTCATTTACGATTTCATTAAATTATTCTATTCTATTCAATACATCAGTAAGGTTCGACTATTTTTCACAGAAGAGGAGTCTGGTTTTAGATATAGGGGGTGGGGCAGACGTATACAACCCCAGACGACGTCTGAATTTTGGGCACCCAAAATTCATGAAATACTCCAAAAATTCAGATAATCACCCAAAAATTCGCCAAAAATTGGGTAATTGTCAGGAATTTAAACGAAAAATATAATTTTTGATCACCCAAAAATAGATAGTTACACCAATTTTCGTTCTGTCACCCAGAATTTAGAGAGTCGTCCAATAGTTGTGAACGTCTGGGGTGGGGGCTAAAGTATAATCATGTTTAACACCAAGATTTCGCCCCGTTCTGAGAACAACTTCGAGAAAACGCGTTTATAGTGAGTGCCAAATTTATAAATTTCTGTCTCTTACCGGAATCGAACCTGCGAGCAAAAGATTCGTGGCAAACACTGCGCTATTGGAGCACGTAACGGGCAGGCTTTGGAATCGAAGACATGTGTGCGTACACAGCGGAAAGTGAGATATACAGTACCCTCCCGCCTTTCCATTGGCAACGACTATACCAAGTGGTTAACATAAGAGGATGGGGGCGGGGGGGGGGGGGGGGGGGGGGGGGTAAACTATCATCTACACTCTGTTTCACCAATCGATGAGTCCTTCTACAGTAATCCGTCAGGTATTTAGTAGGTTTTTTCTAATGAACAATTCACGCTTTTGGTTTTAAACTCTCCGAGTTTGTAGTAGTAAAGGTGAAGGAGACACTACTGAATTTTGAAAATAATCCAATAACCCTAACATACTAAAAGCTGAAGTGGGAAATTGAGCACATTACTGTAGAGGGTTGAAAGTGGGTGGAACAGACTATACACTTACATTCTCCATCTCCCCCCTCTTTCCCTGGGGCATGTGTCTAACGTGTGCCCCGTAGAGCAGTTTCCGGAAGTGCATCAGACGTCCCCGCGAGTCCGTCATCTCACACCTCTCGGCGGCCAGAAGAATAGCGAACATGCCATCGGGCGGCGCCTGGAAAACAGTAGATCAAATATTCCTTCTAGCTTGATTTGTAGTTTGATCTCAAATCACTCGGGTCCTGCAAGCTATAGATTAAAGGAAGGCTCAAATCTTTCACCCACTCTCTTCTATTGAAGTTGTCCAAATGATCAAAATATTTCGAGAAACGGGCTACTGTCAGGTAAATCTAACGAAATTTGCCGTTTTTCGAATGCAAAATCGTAAATTATCACTATTTGAATAGAAAATTGTGAAGTTCCTTTTCATAGGATAGCAAAACACCACTAGTACGACCCCAAACCACCACCGCCGTTTCATTTTGGTCGTACACAAACAATATTACTACGATTATAATAACAGCTATCATTATAATTAATAACCAACCATTTCCCTTCCGTTCTCATCCACCTGTCCGCTTCCCTCGAATGGAACATCTAAACTCCGAACCAAAACAGTCCCCATCTCAAAAGACGTTAAAACCCCACTAATTCGGGGTTCTAAGGTTATTCCCCATGTTTTTACATAATAAATTGAAGAGTATTATTAATAACCAACCATTTCCCTTCCATTCTCATCCACCTGTCCGGTTCCCTCAAAGGGAACATCGAATGAGGCCAGAACTTCCATTGCGGTCAGTCGACGCGCGCTGTTCGAGCAGAAAAAGGCCGGAGAAAGGAGGGTCGTCACTCTGAAAACATGAGAAAATGAATATTTCAATAGTAAGCCTACCGTGCCGCAAAAACTTAGTCCTCGGTAAATTGGAAAAAATGTTTAAGATCGGTTCTTTTTCTTTACTTCGTAAACATATTTTCATGCAAATATCTGCGTAGTGACCATTGCAATCTGATAGTCGAGCCTTTGTGACCTACCATATAACCTATCACGTAGAGAACGTGGCAATATGAAGAATAATATAAGTTTTTAGAATACTTATGTTTCTTTTAAGTAATAGTCATCTGAAAATCTTGGCAAGATGCCAATGAGTCTCTGTGCGAATGACACGAACATTTCATTATAAACATGTTGACCTACCGTGACAGAGATTCCAGACTCGATTGCTGTCCAGTTACCACGATGTACAGCTGGTATAGACGAATAGACGACTCACTACACTCTTGTACCCTGGAAACAGAATCAAGTTGTAGTTTGTACTGTTTGTAGTCCACATTCTCACCAAACACAACTCATCATAGACAAAATAACCCGTCAAAATGGCGCTGACCCATGTTCATTTTTGATAAGTTTGTAAAACTTGGGCTCATTTTTAGAAGCTAAACCATTTGAAACACACAAACTAGATAAATAATCCCTTTTGCAGAGGTATCTAGCCCATTTATAGGGTTACGCACGTTCATTTTAGGCGCGTTGTCATTGAACTATTTCAACTATGCAACTCACACAGCCGCTGGTTCCCTCATTTTTTACTAAAGAAATAGTAACCAGTTTTCCGCCCAAATAAAAACCGGACAAGTGTTCGGATACTAGCAAAAAGCAGTTCGTTTTTCGAGTTTTCCTGACGATTCGGACAACATTGTTGGCGTATTTTCAATCGTAAGCATTAAAATTGCAAAATTCCAACAACACATAGAAAAGAAGCTCTTCTTTTCGAACAAACTAGAGGCTAAGAATAAAAAGAAATGGTACAAAACTCAGTTTATTCCTATATCTTGTAACATGTTTTGATTGTTTATCGATTTCAAGGAATAAACATTATTATTATTATTAAAACTGACTTGACAAACTGTTGATACTTGTCCTCACTGATCGTATTGAGCATCTCCCTCTCTGCTTGGAACAGACTGGCTCCCACTAGATACGCCAACTGACTCACATCAACCGAACAATCGGGGCTCTCCAGCAGGGAGGATAACCAATTGGTTACCAGATCCACACCTGAAACAGCGAATCGTAGACTAGTGTTTGCTGTTTGAGATGAAGTTCAATCTGCCTGTTCGGTAAGTTTTCAAATTACGATACAAAAACAGCGAAATAGAGAAGCATACACCGTACCATTGAGCTTTGCAAAAGAGCGAACACTACATAAAAAACAAATATCTGTTTTATAACAAAGGCAGTCAAATGTTTCACTCACCCTCCACCTTCTCAATCTTGTTGAAGAGGAATGGCCAGACTACGATTGCATCCGCCGCCAGTGACCGGGTTACTGTAGCCAACTTGGTAAGAATATTCTCCACAATGTACTGTTTGACCTCCACGTGACGAGTTATGTCAAAGAAGCTGGCGCGGGCTGAAAACGACGATTAATTACATTTATATTATTCACTCATCACGGGTAACCATTTTATTGAAAAACTTGTAGTTTGTAGTGTTATTACAAAGGTAACCCGAAATTAGTGGGAACATCCAAATTTGCTGCTTCTTGTTTGTTTATCGAACAAAACCATGCCCATGAACAAAGGTGGCAAAGATTTGAGAAAACCGGCTACATTTATCTCAACTTTGAACCATTAAAACTGTTTTTAATGCAAACTCTTGAAATTGTACATATTTCAGCCAAAAACAGATGTTATTTCGGAAAATTCGGTCGGACAACTCATGTCTTTTCTAATTCTCCGCTACATTTTTTGAATGTAGTCGTAGACTAGATAATAAACAATCAACGAATGAATAGAAAAACTCACGTCTATTGATGACGTCATCCAACGGTCTTCTGTCAACACAAACACGAGAATAGAGATCGAGTAGAGAGGGCACCAGTTCTGGTTTCTGAAAACAAAAACAAATGTTTTAACCTTTAAAGCAGGGCGGTTAGGTGGACCAATCCCAACGCATTCGTCCTTTAAACTGCAATTGAAAAAAGTACTGCAGTTGAAGCGTTTGCATTGGACCACATAATCGTCCTTCTTTAACTACAGAACAGGTGAAGCTCTATAAAGCTCTATAGTGGAAACAATTCATTTCACTTACGAAATAAATTACTGGTCGCGTCTAAACACAGGATAGGCCAAGTTCTCTATCAATTTCCTAGCATAATTATTCACACCTAACTGCCCGAATTATAAAGAATCGCATAACGAAACTAAGACTCATACTCATACACTACAAAGTACAAAACTAATGATTATAAAATTAATGATTATAAAAACTAAATGCATACCTTTTCGAGGACTATCTCAGCCAAACTTCCCACGGCAGGCAGAATGTACAAATCGAATGAAGGGACCGAGCTCACTGACTTGAACAAATCCAGCAACTGAAAACTACGTATTTGATGATGAGAAAACTTTTGGTAGCAAGAACAACCAAGAACACATCTTAGGAAGCGTTCAATGTGATACATTAACCTATTGGTTTTGGTTTTGGTAAGTATGATTTTTCCTCTCTTCCGTTTTCTCCTTTATTCTCTATCTTCCCTCTCTCTTCAACTAACCAGACACTCCGCTGACTCCTTTCCTTCTCTCTGTTCTTTCTGAGACAATTCCACCAATCGATTGCATAGATCACGAATTCGAATATTGAACGAATCCTTGGAAAACAACTTGATCGTTGACTGAAAATACACAAATTACTGTAAGTGATAAAATGTCTCCCGTTTGAACATCATGAAGAAAATACGATTTTCCAACTCTACTCATCTACTCAAATACACAACCATTCTTCCGCAAACTTGTCTCAAATGCCAAAAAATTTCGAAAAAACTTCATTTTCTGCTAAAATTGAGCAAACGTGGTCTTTCTTAACCCAAAATCGTGCAAAAGCACATAAGCACTACTACAACTGAAAAACTTACCACAATCAAAAACGTGACTAGACGAAAGTGGTGTTTATAAACCCAAAATAACACAATTTGTGTATTTATCTACACGAAATCAAGAATATAATTGAAATTTGAAAAAAAAACTAACCACACCCAAAAACTTGACAATGTGCGCGTTGAGTGCAAAGTAGTCCGCGGAGACCATCTTATCAATTGCGGAAAACAGGCGTTTTTCCAACGTGAACAGCGGTTTAGACTTCTTTTCCGCGAAAAGACGGGGAATCAGGCGACAAATGTGCGTGGCGCGAAGCAGAGTTCCACTCTGCTCCAGCTCACCCTGCAATCAGAATCAGTACTTGAATGCTCACCACGGTTGTCCGAAATATCTAGTTTGTGAGCAAAAATGGTGTTTACAAAAGTCCAGTTGTTCGAGTTTGAGGTTGGAGAAATTTCCCGTTTACTCATTCTGTACCTAGGAGAACCAAACCAAGTCCAAAACAGATTAGAGTTTTGAGGATAAGAAACAAATAAAAAGGTGCTAGTTTCGCTTTAACAACACTAATTACTCACCCCTTCAATCTCATATCTCACTCTATTTCTCCTATAGTCATCTCCCACCAATACCAAATAAAAATCAGTTTTACGTCAAAAATCGATGAAAATCTCCAAATCTTTCGCATGAGCGATGGTCACATCCTGTTCATATGGATGAATTATCAAAAAATTCGAGAAACAGATACCTTGTCCACTCAAACTGATGAAATTACTCACCACGAGGAAGTTCTCCAGAATGGAAAAGGTGCCATTCTTCGACTTCTGTACATATTGTACACTGAGCGCCAGCATTTGATCCAAAATGACCGCCCCATGTTCGCGGATTTCATCTGATTCCACACTCAACACACCGGCAAAAATGTCTTTCAGGTGCTGTAAAGAGTGAATAAGAAAGAAAGTACTAATTCACCATAGTTACATGTGTAATAAACGAGACCAAATTCATAACTCGATCTAACATACGCACACATTGTCTAATCTCGATAAAAAAAAAGAGTTGCCTTCCTTATTTTCGATGAAACTCAACATGATTGCTTATTTTTGGAGTTTTCGGGACGCTCAAAGCCCGGAAACTGCAGGTTTTGGTAAAAATGACAGTTTTCTAACCTTTCTACACAAAAACTTTGACCTAACGTTTTCACAAATTTCGTTTGTTTTCCCGAAACTGCGAGTTTTGACCTACACACCTCTTCTGCAGCACTATGGAACAATCCCCCGATTCCCTTGTATACGTTGAAGAAGAGAACAGCACAACCGTCGGTCAGATGATCATCATTTGCCTGCAACAACAAACAAATAGTATAAACAAATCACAACAACAACAACTAACGAAGGGTACAAACAAGTATAATCTGACTCTTATAATTGTACCTGCTCAAAGACGCGACTACTGCCTGTATATGTGATTCCTCACTTAGTTTTTATCGAGAGAACCCCGGTTTTCAAGCGAAAACCTTCTCATAGAATAGTTCGATACGATACCTACTAGCCTTTGCTATTTTTGTTGAATTCTACATGAAGAATATATTTTAAAAGATAATATGTATCATACCTTGTGTGCCTGGGTGACGACAAACTGCGTGACCTCTCGCAGGTCACTCAACTTCCTCATCAGAAAAGCAAAGGATTCTGAGGCGAAACGACGCACGTAGTCACGGCTACTACCGAACAGCGGCGTGAAACGACTAAAACAATAATATCGAAGAACACCCATACACCAGCAAGGTTTTCCGAAAATAATATCGAAGAACACCCATACACCAGCAAGGTTTTCCGAAAATAATATCGAAGAACACCCATACACCAGCAAGGTTGTCCGAATAGTCAGAAAAATTAGAAAAACAGACTACTTTTCAGCCGAAAACATGCAAATCGGTCTACTTTTTTTTGGGAAAATCCAAAATTTTCACGTATTAACATATAAAAACGGATTACTTTTTGTTGCCTAGTCGGACCTTACAGTTGTATGAGAACACCAATAAACTAATCTTGATTGGCTGCTTATTGAGGCAGCTCGGCCTCGGAATCACAAAGTTAACCTATGTGCAATTGAAAACTGGTTACTATTCGTGGAATGTCACACGTTGCTGATGTATCGTGGAAACCTTGGCAGGAATATTGAAAATAAACGCTGTTTCCTGGACAAAATCCAGAAAACATGGCCTTTTTTCGATACTTTGATAACTCCAGAGAATTTCCGTTTTTTTTTTCAATTTAAAAAAAAGATGGAAAACAAAATAAACAAAGAATATATGTACACAACAACTGACTGGAATGTCTTCTTGATATTCTTGCCCAATTTCCGCCACAACGATCGAACGAGCAGCGAAAGGCAATAGAAGGCAGCCTCCACACTATCTTTGTCTCGCTCACCGAAATCTAGATAGGGAACAAAATTAACACAAAATCAACTTAGAATTTAGAACAACATAATACGTTATACCGAGGCAGGTTAAAGAATTAAAGCACACGTTTTTGTTACATTCGGAAGATTCGAACTTTCTTTTACTTGGTAGCAGAGATGCAACCTCTTTCATATACTCTACTCTACTCACTTTGAAGCTTACCAACAGTAGCACAATGAGCAAGTTTTCAAAATATGGTTGTTTTTATCAAAGAAATGCTTACCGAGAATATTGATGAGCACATCAAACACTTCCCACATGTGGTCGAAGAAGTCGTCTCTCAGGTCTCGCGCCAGGGCCGACAGAAGTTCACAAAAGGCCGGAATGGACTTGTTCTTCTGAACAAAAGAGTTATTAGAAAAATAGTTTCCCGGTCATTCATAACCGAGTCCAACACTCTTGATACAATCGAATCGAATGCCTATTTGAATAAAATTAGGAGTTTGCGGAGTCTCCAAAACTCATATGAATTGGAATGTCCTTTTAGTGAACATGTTTTTCCAAAGAGGAACCCACTTCTCGACTTACACTTAACTATCGAGAATAACCGTGTTCCCGGTTTGAAGAAAAACAGGTGTTTAGCTCGTTACCACCTCAAACCAAATCTGGCGATTCGTACAAATTTTGTAGGAAAATAACACCCCTAATTCTTTCTAGACGAATATTTTGGGTTATATCGCAGCACCAAAGTCTAATGGTTTTGACTGGTATTGAGAAGTTGAGCTAAAAAAAGGGTCAATTCTACAACTATCCCGGTTTTTAGGTAACCTAACCCTTTTTTAGTAACCTTGTTTTCAGGCTACTTGAATAAGTAACCTCTAAGTAACCTTGAACAAAAATCGGGTTATCCTCAAAAATAACAGTAAAAACGAGTTTTCAAGCCAAATTTGAGGGTAACCTGTTTTTGTTTTAGGTTACTTTCAGGTTACCACCGAAGTAACCAAAGAAAGGGTTACCAAAAAAGGGTTAGGTTGTCTAAAAAGCTGGTTAGATATAGAATTCAGCTAAAAGTCCAAAAAACGCCTACCTCGTCTGCCATGTGCTTGAGTAGAGTAGTGACGATGGTCGTCTTGTGATGCAACAATTGAGCGTACGTTTGCAGTTCATCCGAGGGCAATTCGTCCACAAATCCCGCTGAAATTGGACGTCATTGTGAAAAAGTAGGCCGTTATTAGAAGTAAACACATGAAAATTAAGGATTTTCAATGATAAGTACACCGATTTTCTTCCTTCCGGCTAAAAAAGAGTCCGTTTTCCGAATTTTTCAGACTATTCGGACAACTTTACTAGTGTATGAGTTTACTAGAGAGAGCAGGATTTCGTTTCATTTGGATACTAAACTGAGGAAATGAATCGTTTAATTTGGAACTAACACGAATTAGTCTAGTCGTCTGATTTTCTTCCATCAAAATACGTGCAAATCTGTGATTTTGCGTGAAAAATAGGCAAGTTTCACCGATAATGACGGAAAAGTAGTCGTTTTTCGAAATTTTGCGGCTATTCGGACCCCGTATTACTGGTGTATGGGCTCTTTTTTTTTCGACTAAAATACGTCAAATTTCACGAGTTTTCCCCGAAAATGTCTGAATTTTCCAAGTTTTCCTACCATAAACTTTATTACTCACTATAATGGGCGCCGTGATCCTGATCGTTCCATTTAGTGAGGGCCTCCGTGAAAAAGGTCCCCTCTTCATTGACGGAATTCATCAATCGACGACTGAATTTCGCGTTGTCTCCGCCGATTGAAGCAACGCATTTCGTGAAACTGACGAACTGGAAAAAAAAATACAAATATTGGCTAATTACCAATTTTATATGTAATCGGTTTTTTGGGTAACCTTTTTTTCGGCTACTTCACAGTAGATAACCAGAGAACCTAAAAGTGAATTCCGGGTATCCTACAAACTGAAGGCAAAAACCACACCTTCACACGTCAGTTGAAAGTTTAAGTCAATTGTACGAACTACCGGCGAAAACCAGAAACCACATTTAGCATAGAAAAAAGAGATGACCCGTTTTTCTTTTCGGGTTCCCAGCCGTGATAATTTTGATGAGGCTATCAAAATAACCGGGTAGATATTGAATTCACCCCACTTACACCCAACCGTTTTAGAAGTATAAGTGCGATACTCCGGTTGGCAGACCGGCAATCTCAGAAAGTTCTGATATCTAACCGAGAAACCGTGAAAACTCGCTTACCTTGAGGCCAGCATACTTGCTCTCCATTCCAACATCAAGTTGCACATCATCATTTTCATCTTCACTCATAGTGCCTGAAATGTCATAAACAATTAAAAATGACGGAAGATGTAGGGGTTTGAATGCACTACTTCACAACAATTCAGGTTATACTACTTTCTTCTGACACATGGCGAGCGAAACATGATAGTGTTTTAATTTGAAAATTAATTACACTGTTTGCACTTTCACGAAAAGGGGTGAAAATAGGACGATTCTCTCGTGAACGTGTATTGCCTACATTATACGTCAACTATAGTTACGCGAACCTATAATAAACCGTTTACGGACAACTCGTCCCCGCGTTGCGTGCGACAACTCGTCCCCGAAGATGCGACAACTCGTCCCCAGCTCAAAAAATGCTCAAATTAGCTTGAAACTTACAAATTAAAATAGTAAATGGATTAAATTTTATACCAAAGGCTGTAGGCAACCTTGGAGATAAGAAAGAATTGAAAATAACCAATATAAATCATACTATGCTACAATTATCACAATTTTCATAAACTTGTCGTTTTCTCTCAAATAAGTGACGCCTTACTCAATTTTTCGAATGTATTTATAGTCAATTTGTATTTAATATGAAGTAGGAAACTTTACAAAGTGTAATTTCACTTTGAAACTTCGTTTTTAGCTTGTTTTGTGATAAAACATTGGGGACGAGTTGTCGCATGATGGGGGACGAGTTGTCGCACACGCGACGCGCGGGGACGAGTTGTCGCGGAATCATAATAAACAGAATAAGATGTACATAGCATTCGCTAAATAGAAATTCGGCCTAAATTTTGAAAAAAAAT
Source organism: Litoditis marina (assembly GCA_964036275.1). Classification (NCBI taxonomy): domain Eukaryota; kingdom Metazoa; phylum Nematoda; class Chromadorea; order Rhabditida; family Rhabditidae; genus Litoditis; species Litoditis marina. The sequence continues at coordinate 8,952,985 of OZ038436.1, forward strand.
CAGCGTTCAAAATTTGCAGACGTGAAATCAAAAAGTCCGTACGTGCCTGAATTTCCCGTAGAATCTCGTTTCGTTAAAAATGTCAAACTATGGATTATCGGAAAACTTAAAAATGCTGCAAGTTTCTGATCTATAACAGCGTTATTTTCATCATTATTTATGTTTTTCAATTTTGCGAGATAACTAGAAGGTTGTCCGCTCTGTAGCGTGTTGTGTTATACTCATTCCCTGTTGTTAGGAAGCTGTTTTGAGGCTGTGAAAGTGAAAATAAATATCTGACTCATCTCACCGTTTTCAACTGTTTAACCATAACTAGCTGATATTCGCTCACTCTAGACTTTTGAAGTATGATTTGAATCGCTCAATGGACACCCCTGACCCTGTAAGCAAAGTCAGGTTGTCAGCCCATTTCCGTTCGTTAGCTCAACACAGCATTCAAACCGGGACACTTTGTTTTCAAACATATTATAATTGTAGTGGGCGGTAATCAAATCTCTGTACCCCACTGAATAGTGTATATATGTGTTCAGCTTTTTAGTCCAACCATCGTTCAAATGTAGATTGTTGTTCTTTCATCTTTGAAAGCTATCTACTTATTCAATCGTTTGACATAGTTTTTTTTCTGGATTTCTCATTCGACGAAGTGTTGTTGTGTGAAAGTGGTATGTGTTGATTACAGCCTTGTTCTCCAGGCCAGTTTTCGAATGGACGAAGTGGTTTCCATAGCCCAACCTCATCTCAACATCTATGAGGGACTCTACCAAGAGGTTAGTTTATTAGGGCAACAATTACTTTTCGGACTCTTTACGTTGCCACGACGTTCTCGCCTACAGTAATTTTTGGCGATTAAACTTGTATTGAGCTCCGTCCACAAAGTTTTAGTGGTGGGACACTGTATCCCACTGCAATTTGGAGCGGTGCCAGCACTAATTCGCTGCGTATCGCGCCTATTTTCACGCGAATCATTTGCGGAGCGTCTTAAATCGAGGACACGAGTTCCTCATTTATTAAAGCTGTTCTTGAGAACGCCGTCTTGCAACGTAACCAGGTCTCAACATTCTTCTTGTTTCTCTTTCATCGAACAGAAACGTGAACATTCTTCATTTTCCTAACTTCAGTTTTGGTTTCGCCAAAGTTCCTCTCCCTAATAACAGTTTGCATTGTTTGCAAACTGTTCCTCATACATACAGATTCAGCGCATAGCTCTATAGTCCCTATACAGCGTGTTACATGTCTTACACCAGTAAGGTCTGATAATTCGACAAAATGGAGTCCGTGTGTATCATAGGTAAACTACCCCGTCAAAATGGCGCTGACCTATGCTCATTTTTGCTCTGTTTCTGGAACTTACGCTCGTTTTTAGATGCGAAAACTGTTTAAAATGCGCTTAACGGGAGAACTAGTCACTTTTGTAGTGGTATCAAGCCCGTGTTCGAGGTCACGCGCTTTCATTTTAGTGTCACTGGCTTGGAACTATTTTACCTATGGTGTGTATACACAAGAAAAGTGATGCAGGAAACATAGATTTTCATGTTTTCGGCGAAAAAGTAGCCCTTTCCCGACTTTTTTGGCTCGGACTCGGACAAACTTTACTGGGTAAGATTGTTTCCATTCTTAGGTAAACCCCGGAGGGTTACCAACAATTGGTGCTGGAGAAGCTGCCGCGTTTTTGAAACGATCCAATCTGAATCCCCAGATTCTTGGACAGGTTAGCTTTGATTTGAGACTTTGTGTCGGAACATACTTTTACTCGAGCGTTTTACCTCGGCGTGAACCAACTTAACCAACGCATGTCATGCGTATTGATCAAGAACATGATATATCCATGCTTTGTTCATCAGAAACGCTGGCGTAATACGCCGACGTAAGAAAAAGTATGGCCGTAGCCCTAGGCTTCGGTACGTCGGCGTTTACGATTGAAGTGAAGAAAACGTGCCGCGTGCAGATGCTGGTTGATTCATCTAGGCGTAAACGCTAACCAAAAACCTAGCTGAATCTAGGCAAACTGTGAGTGGGCTTTTTCAACTTTTCCCGATCGTCAAACGAGTTTTGGGGCCAATTGAGTGTTTTCAAGTCAAGATAAACGGTCGTTTTTCAGATCTGGGAGATCGCCGACTACCAGAAGCGAGGTTGCTTGGACCGGCGAGGAGTTTTCATGGCATTGAAGCTCATAGCCGCCGCGCAGCAAGGTATTTTCTTTGTTTTTGCTTTTATACTAGCTGTTTATACTGTTACTAGATTCGACTGGAGGGCCTAGCTAAACACTTATAAAGATTTGTAAAAAGTGGGGGACCAGGAAGTGTGTGAGTTCTGTTCGGTTTCACCGTTTTCTGCAAAAAGTGAACAATACGATGTTGTGAATGAGTGTGCAACAAAAAAAGAACAATACATTTGTTTGCACAACGGTTCACAACGTTCTTAGGGGAAACCACTATGCACTTTTACGTTCAAGTTATACTTTGTATATTCTGTTTCTTGTGAATCGTTGTGCAAACAAATGTATTGTTCTTTTTTTGTTGCACACTCATTCACAACATCGTATTGTTCACTTTTTGCAGAAAACGGTGAAACCGAACAGAACTCACACACTTCCTGGTCCCCCACTTTTTACAAATTGTTCTCTTTTTGCTAGTTGTACTAGTACAACCACTTCAAGAGTTGACTTAGAAAAACGATTTTTGAATAGTGGTGACTATAAAACATCCTGATATCTGAAAGTTCCAGGTTTTCAAACGATGTGATCCTGAAACATTCAAAAAACAGCTTTTTTCCGCTTCCGTAATTGAAATCTGAGTATTGTGAAAAATCTGCGTCATTACAGTAAGAAAGTATTTTCTCCATTGGCGCGAACGGGCGCCAGCCATTGGCACCAGATACAGAACATGTTACTCTAATTAGTAACAAATAACTTGTAATGAATGGCCTCAACCAATTAGCACAATTTCCGACTGTTTTTTGATTCAGAAACCCTATTTTCAATTTTGGTGCCAATTGGCGGATAAAGTACCGTTTTGGCGCAGAATGTCGAAGAAATGTTGGTACCCAAGCCGTATTCATTAACTATGTTCATAGTTCGGACATCTGTGGGACATTTCGCTCGTTACCCTACAATCCTGGCTTTGTTCTAATTTGGCGCCACTGGGCGCCAGCGTTTGGCGCCAAATATAAAGTTACTCTAATTGGTAACAAATAACTTGGAATGAATGACCTCGACCAATTAGCACAGTTTCCGACAGTTTTTTGATTCAGAAACCCTATTTTCAATTTTGGTGCCAATTGGCGGATAAAGTACCGTTTTGGCGCATAATGTCGAAGAAATGTTGGTACCCAAGCCGTATTCGTTAACTATGTTCATCGTTTGGACATCTGTGGAACATTTCGCTCGTTACCCTACAATCCTGGCGTTGTTCTAATTTGGCGCCACTGGGCGCCAGCGTTTGGCGCCAAATATAAAGTTCCTCTAATTGGTAACAAATAACTTGGAATGAATGACCTCGACCAATTAGCACAATTTCCGACTGTTTTTTGGTTCAGAAACCCTATTTTCATATTTGGCGCCAATTGGCGGATAAAGTACCGTTTTGGCGCAGAATGTCGAAGAAATGTTGCTATCCAAGCCGTATTCGTTAACTATGACCATAGTTCGAACATCTGTGGAACATTTCGCTCGTTACCCTACTTGCCTGGCGTTGTTCTAATTTGGCGCCACTGGGCGCCAGCGTTTGGCGCCAAATATAAATTACTCTAATTAGTAACAAAAAACTTGGAATGAATGGCCTCGACCAATTAGCACAATTTATGACTGTTTTTTGGTTCAGAAACCCTATTTTCAATTTTGGCGCCAATTGGCGGATGAAGTACCGTTTTGGCGCAGAATGTCGAAGAAATGTTGGTATCCAAGCTGTATTCGTTAACTGTGTTCATAGTTCGGACATCTGTGAAACATTTCGCTCGTTACCTTACCTGCCCGGCGTTGTTCTAATTTGGCGCCACTGGGCGCCAGCGTTTGGCGCCAAATATAAACCATGACACCAAATTTTCAGAGAAGGCTGGGATTCACTAATCTAACCTCTGTGCAAAATTTCGGAGCATTTCATCCATGGGAACACATATTTTCCTGCTACTGGCGCCTATTGGCGCCCGCGCCAAGCGCGAAACGAAACGTGACATCACCAAACTTCTTGGGCCGCGCTAACTTTGGGGTTTACACATGTGTGCCAAATTCCAGTCGAATTGGTCCAGTAGTTAAAAAAATAATTTTCTATGCGGACATTGGACGAGGGACGAGCGACGAGCGACGAGGGACAACGGAAATTTTCATAACGACACGACAGCATAACTTTTTTCAACCTTGACCGATTTTCCTAATTTTTTCACACAACATGTATTCAATAGATATCTAGCTCTCTCTTTTTTTAAATTTTTTTTAAAACCTGACAGGAACCAAATCTCGTGCCTTGCGCTCCACGGCTAACTCCGTCGCTCCAAGGCGAATGCGCTACAAAAACTGATTTATTGATACTTTGTGGATCACTAAATCATAATTCATGAGCGGAGATTTGAAAAGTTCCGGGGCGCATTCGCGTTGGAGCGAAGGAACAAGGAGCTAACCGTGGAGCGCAAGGCACGAGATTTGGTTACTTTCAGGTCATCTTTAACATGAAGAAAATGTGGTACATTTGTTTGCACAATCATTACAAACGCCAACATTTCGTTTTCTTTTAACTTCAACACTAAAAAAGCACATTTCTTGAAGTTTTCCAGTTAGTCAAACAGGGTAGAAATAGAAAAAAGTTATACTGAATAATTGTGCTCTCATGAAACGAACCATAACAGTTGAAAATGATTCCGGGCCACCCTATCCAGCCCGGGTCCATCCATCTGTGCCCCCTAAGGCCCTAAATCCCCCGATTTTATATTTAATTACGTGAAAATATAAACTTTGCAGCTAAAATACATAAATCTTCTTTTTGTTTTGGCGTAAAAGTAGCCCGTTGTTGTGGCTACTCGGTAAACTTTACTGGGATATGTTTATATGTTGCAGGCCACCCTATCCAGCCCGTATCCATCCATCTCTCCTCCCTAAATCCCCCGATATTCGCCCAACGACCTGGTTCGGCTGCCGGTTCAATCCACAGTCAAAACACGACGCCAACCCATTCCGCGGAAACTATGGGAGGATGGGCTATTGGACCGGTTGATCAGGTATGATTATAGTCTTTTCCATTTCTACTCAGACTCCTACAGTACCAAGACCAAGGCGAGAGAGCGTGGAGATCGAGGAGACGCAGACAGTCTTTAACAGTCTGCGTCTCTCTGATCTACACGCTCCTTGATTCGGCAGAAGCCATGGGAAGGGGCAAAACATGAGAGAGAGACTTAGATTACTTTAAAAGAGTCGTAGGTATAATTTCAACTTAATAATTGTAGGTATGTTCTGTTACGTCGTTACGTGTTTCGTAAGCGACGACGGTTTTATATCGATAATATATCCGATGGAAGGCACAATGGAGTAGTTATGCATCCAACCGTTTCAGGCCAAATACGATTCCATCTTTACTTCTCTGTCGCCCGTGGATGGAAAACTGCCCGGAGCCAAGGTCAGTTCACGTGGTCTGCCCTTGATATTATGATTAGAATATTGCCAATTTCGCAGTTTTTTCAATGAAGCTTAGAATTGAGCATTGAACTGAACCTCAGTCCAATTCCTAACTATAAGGTTCATGTGGAACCTTGTACTTGATGTGTAAACACATATCAGTAAGACGTGATCATTCAACAAAAGGGAGGTGAATTTTATATCTAACCGGGTTTTTAGGTAACCTAACCCTTTTTTGATAACCTATTTTTCAGGTTACCTCAGTAGGTAACCAGTTGGTAACCTAAAATGAAAAACCGGTTACCAGTTTATCTAACGCAAAATGTGGTTTTTACCGTTAGTTTGAACGGTAACCGGATTTTAGTTTCAGGTTACTTCCAGGTTACCTACCAAGGTAACCTGAAAAAGAGGTTACCAAAAAAGGGTTAGGTTACCTAAAAACCCGGTTAGTTGTAGAACTGGCCCAAAAGGGACCCGTACTTCTACTGAGTTACGTGGAATATCGCGGTTTTGCAGCATTTTCCTTCAAAGATAGTCAATTTTTGGCGGAAAGAGAACCCGTTTTTTTTTGAATTCGACTCGTAGAACATCTTTACTGGAATATGGTCGTAACTAAGATGTTCACATATAATCGAGTAAGTAGTACGTGAAGCTCACGTGAAATCGACGTGAATCTCACGTGGCATACTTGCAGGTGCGACCGGTTCTTCTGAATTCCGGTCTGAACCCAACGAATCTGGCAAAAATCTGGGAATTGGCGGACCAGGATAAGGACGGCCAATTGGATCGAATCGAAATGGCCGTCGCACTTCATCTCGTATATCGGTCAGTGCAGTTGAAAGATAATTGTTTGCTTTTGTTTGCTGTTGCGTTCGTGTATCATACATTGGTATACTGTACATTTGAGTTTTGGGACGTGAGACTGTGTTTTTCATAAGAATCACAATTTCTTCCGATATGGGCCGAAAAATAGTTCATTTTTCAATCAAAATGGCCGTGGCACTTCACCTTGTGTATCGGTTGATTTGGTTGGTTGAGAAATAGTTGGCGCCCATCGAATAACGGGAATATACTGTAGTTTTGAGTTTCGGATGTGAGAGTGTGTTTTTCATTGAAAAAAAAACCCATTTTTATTCTGCTGATATTATCTTAATCTTCTGCTGTCTGCTCTGGTTTGAACTGGTAATCTCAGTTTGGAAGCTCACGCTAACGTGGTCGAACTTAGCTTATTGCGGTCGCGCATAAGAAATCGGAGAAGTAGGAGACCGGCTCAACAGTTTTGTGGTTACTCTGAAAATTTACCGGTATATGCTCATATACTTATTCTTCTAACAATTGTTGTTTTTGTTTTCAGTGCCCTCCAAAACGAGCCAGTACCCCAGTCTTTTTCTTCCCATTTTCAGTTTTGAACTCTTCAACTCTTTTTCTATAACAACATTATTCAACCATATAACAGGCTATCAGCCTTGAATCCCTATCAAACGTTATGTAAATGTTTTTTTAAGAGAAAAGTGTTGTTTTAGTAATATATCGACGAATATCCCCTAAGTAATAGTGTTCATTCTTTATTTCAGTGCTCTCCAGAACGAGCCGGTGCCCGGTGTTCTTCCCGCTTCTCTAACCCATCCCAGCAAAGCGCATCTGAGTAGACGAAGTTCGACGGCCTCTTATACAGGGTCCACACAGAAGTTGTCACAACAATTCAACCAGACGAGCTTTGGAGGAATGGGAAATGCCGGTGGGTATTGTTTGGTGAATTTGACGAAATCGCCAAAAAGATTCAATGAATGGATTGTTTCGAGGAAACCTAGCATACTGACCCTAGTATCTACAGTAAAAACCTAAATTTGCGTTAGATTGAAGCATTGAAGGGTAACCGGTTTCTCATTTTGGGTTATCAACCGGTTACTTGAGTAGGTAACCGGGAAGAGGTCACCAAGACCCGGTTGGGTTACCGGGAAAACCGGTTACATCTAGAATTAACCGTGAATCGTTTCAGCCCGTTCCCGAACCGGAAGTATGGTCTCTCTGGATGGAATTGGAATGTCCTCTGCCCCCCTATCCAGCCAGATACCCACGGATAGAAGTGTCTCGGCACAGCCATATCCAACCAGGAATATGAGCATCAGTTCGGTGAGATGATAATAATAATAATACTAATAATAATAATATTATTATTATTATGTTTCGTTACACAAACGTGTATCAATGGTAGAAAACTTTGATTTTGTAGTGGATTGTTCATTTCAAACCGCATTACACGAGGAATATGAGTATCAGTTCGGTGAGATGATAATAATAATAATACTAATAATAATAATAATAATAATAATAATAATAATAATATTTGTTACACAAATGTGTATCAATGGTAGAAAAACTCATCGATTTTGTAGTGAATAGTTTTCTCAAACAAGCTGTATCGCATGAGAAATACCAGTATCAGCTCGGTTAGTTTCGGGTAGTTGTAGAATGTTTATTGCATCGAATATTGTATGAATATGACTCCCAGAAGAGGAAAGACAGCGAAAAAATCCAGAAAGTTATCATAAAAACACAAATTTGTCATTGAAAAAGATCAGAAACCAGAATGGCAAACTCGTATCAAAGAAAGTTGAGCTCAATAAATGGAGAATTTCAATCTACATTTTTGTTCACCTAATGTTTCATTTCCTGTCAAAGGCCAGTAAGGTCTGACTGAGCGACAAAAAGTAGTCCGTTTTAGATGTGAACACGTGAAAAATTATGATTTTTCCATCAAAAGTAGACCGATTTTCTTATTTTCGGTGAAAAAGTAGTCGGTTTTTCGAATTTTTTTCAACTATTCGGACAACTTTACTGATGTATGTTTCCTGTATTTACCGGTCCTGCACGCCTCTGAATCAGACAATTTCGCAACACGTTCACACGTGATACATATGCATTGTTCACGTGACCTATAAAAGTTCACGTTTAGTTATAAATTTTGCCGGCTGTTGCATCTCAGCTCAGAGTAACAATTTCTCCAATTCGGCCGTCCCAATAAAGTGCGCCATAGGGCCATTATTAGAATCGATACAAAGGTGCTCTGCTTGCATAAAGAGAGAGGGGGAGGGTCTTATATTGGGCCAATCTCAGTTTTGGGATAAGGGAAACTTGAGGGGGGCTGATAATAAAGAGTTTTTGGTAACCTATTGTTAAAAAGTTTTTTCTGAAGCGAGAAAACTAGTGGTTTGGAGAACCAACATAAGGATTTGCGCTAGTTTAAGTATTCATGGTTTGAGATTGAGATAGCTTCGAGATGGTCAGAGTTTTCATTAACCGAATTGTTGGAGAACGAATAAACCACTTTTTAGTTGGGTTACACCGGTTGTCAGAATAGTAGTGAATTGATAACTGGGTGGTTGAAAGTCTTGGTTAGCTAAAGAAACGGTTTCTCTTTCATAAATTGGTTCTATCTCCTCCTTTTTCAGCAGTTGTATTTTAGCTAAATTCTGACTATCATTGTATTTCAGCAATATATGATGATTACCGCCTCGTAACGAAGCGAAGTGTAAGCGTAATTATGTAAAGTGAAAAATAATATGTAAATATGTGTGATCCGTGATCTCTCAACCTACTATAGACGAATAAACGTAGTTCTGTTTTGTAACTTGGTTCTATCTCCTTCCCTTTTTCAGCAATCTGCCACCCCTACCCACGGTCCCTTGATCCATGCCTAATTTTACCACTAGCTAAATGATTCTAAATGACTCTAATAAGTTAACACATGAATTTTATCGATATTACCCCCTGCAAACTGCATCTTATCTGAATCTTACCTTGTGAATCGCTATTGGGCTCTAAATACGTTTTTCTACAATTTGAATCATACGATTAAATCATTATTCCTATTCGAAATCCCCTACTGTATTTCAGCAGTGTGCCACCGTGTACAATGCCAAAGTGCACGATGTTTCATTAAAATTCTGACTGTACGAGACTATTCAGTTTACTTCTAGTGTAATTAACTTATGAATCGCATCTTACTGTATCTGTATTCCAGCAATCTGCCACCCCCACCCACGGTCCCTCCACCCCCCTCTCGTCTGATTGGCCGGTCGACCGGTTGTTAACCATTTGTTAACCCTCTTTTACAATGTCTCTTGGGGCAAATTTAGGGTTACCAAGTGGTTAACAAAAGGGTTAACCAGGTAACCCGGTTAATGGTTAACGGCTAGGGTTAACGAAATACCGGGTTAAATAAAGAATTCGCCCTGTTTTGTAACTTGGTTCTATCTCCCCAATTTCCAGCAATCTGCCACCCCCACCCACGGTCCCTCCACCCCGCTCTCGTCTGATTGGCCGGTCGACCGATTCGGTTGCGCCGCGCAGTTCGCCGCCTGCGATTCCGATTCGGACGGAATTGTCAATGGGGCAGATGTCAGACACGTGCTCATTAATACTGGTCAGTTTAGTTGTTGTTGTTTTTTTGTAATCTTCTAATGTTTTCTAATGCTGTAATGTTTTCTACGTAGCCACAAAAATTAAGAAAGGATGTCAGACACGTGCTCATCAATACTGGTCAGTTCGTGCACTCAGCCGTTATACCGTTGCTCAGAACAAGCGTCGTTGCAAAACAGTAATATACTGTTTATACAGCGTGGTTGGCATATATATTGATTTTCCCTCTCGTCGTCTGACGTCTCTTCGGCGCACAGTATATCTCTATATTTGTTGCAATACAGTTTCGACCAAACGCGAATTTGTAATTAACAGAGCACGTTCCGAGTGTCTCCTTATTACAGTAGGATGAACACTGATAACTACAAAGTATAGAAAAGAAAGAGACTATTGTAGTACCTGAGAGATTGACGAGAACCGCGGTGTACACATGCAAACAAAATGGAACCGGGTTGCATGTGTACAAAACTATTGGTTGCTTTTCAAATGCAACCAAATTTGTCTTTTTGGTTATGTTAAGTGATTTTGGTTGCATGCAACCGGGTTGCATGTGTAATTGGCCGACGAGAACGATAGGGGCACAGTGACAGTACTGGTCGGTGGCTGTTGGGAGCTGTTTTCGAATGATATGCGTGATTCATATTCATACATTAACAAGACAGTCGAATTTAACGCAAAAGTGGAAATTTTCATAGTGAGAATGCACCGGGACCCATCTAGTCTTGAAATGTTCGCCCGCAAACCATCCGCCATAACTAGGCCAAGTTAATGTATTGTCCAATTTTGGTATTGAAGAAGAGTAGGAGGTACTCAAACACCAGTAAGGTCCGACTAAGCGACCAAAATTAGTACGTTTTCGTAAGTAAACAAGTGAAAATTCATGATTTTTTATCAAAAGTAGACCGATTGTCTTTTTCTAACTATGCGGACAACTTTCCTGGGGTAGGACGTTACTCGTGTGCCTGTTCATGTCAAAAAGCGGGTAGAAACTGTCGTATACCACGCAGAAAGTTGGCAATTGGCCATCCAGTTTGTGGCGGCTTCGACGAGAAAGTGAGAGACCAACCCATGAAACATGAGAGGATGAAAGTCATAGGGTATATAGTTCGTTTCACCAATCGATGACTTTCTACAGTGATCTTTCAAAAATTCAAACGCATTTATCTAATCAACAAACAGAATTTTAGATTCATTGTTTTGTATACTTGTAGTACCCAAAGTGGAAAACGAAATCACAAAGTTTAAACTATGTACAACATCTACAAGATATGATAAATTCACTTAAAAGTTTTATAATCTTACTGTAGAGGGCTATTGTTTCGTGAAACAGACTATATTATTCTGTTCCTTTTAGGTCTCCCGCAACAGGCGCTGGCTCATATCTGGGAACTAGCCGACGTGAACAAGAATGGCACACTCAATCACGAACAGTTCGCGCTGGTGTGAGTTTTTAGTTGTATTTTAAGTAGGACGATTATGTGGACCAATTTCGTGTCAACGGTCCTTTAAACTGCAATTGAAAAATGTATTGCAGTTTAAAGGACTGAAGCGTTGCGATTGGACCACATAATCGTCCTTCTTTAATGGGGTTTTCATTGCAAGCGAGAAGCAAGACAATTTAGATCAACTAGCTGAAATCACTCGGGAAACGGGCTTACTTTCGACCGAATTGAAAGAATAACAGGTCTATTCATGATTGGGGAAGTTGTACGTTTCAAATGTTTTGATTGTTCTGATGTTCTGTGATGGAGTTTTCCCTTTCCGAATTTGACTTTATAAGTCATTCCAATGTTTCAGCATCCATCTGATCAACATGACGAAACGTGGCGAGGAGCTGCCTCGAACTCTTCCAGCCCAGTTGGTACCACCCTCTCTGAGACAGCTAAGACTGAATGTGAGTGAAGTAGGAGCATTAAAGCAGGACGATAATGTGGACCTATCTCGTGTGAACGGTCCTTTAGACTGCAATTGAAATATGTATTGCAGTTTAAAGGACTGAAGCGTTGGGATAGGTCTACGTAATCGTCCTTCTTTTATAGAGAAAAGAGTTTTCAATCCTTTCCCATGATAACAATGTTCACACTGAATGTGAGTGAAATATGGTATACCTTTGCCAAAGAAAGCCCGTAAAGTATATGTTTCTGGTTTTGTAGTTTTATCTCGTTTTTTTTCGGTCGAAATTCTCTTATTTTGTCCTGCAGCGAGTTCAAGGTTCAAGTTCAAACAACAACTCGGCTAGTGAGTAAAATATGCGCACACCAGTAAGATGTGACTATACTTGAAAAGTCTGCTGTTTTCGCTTGTATTGAGTGAAACTACAAGATTATGTGTCCAAATTAGGCCGAAAATGTTGGCCGATATTACCGAAAATGGACTCGGTTTCACATTTTGTTGTGGTTGTTTGGAGAATATTACTGTAGTACGACGTCATATTACTGATATCGGGTATGAAATGTTTGCATTTTGTGCGGTTGTGGATAAATGATTTGAAATTCGGCTTGAAAAACGCACTGTCGTTTTCAGGAGAATGGCCTTGCCGGTTCTCAGTTGTCGCTGAGTTCGGTATCGATTGACCAGGCGACAAAGAGCGAAAACGCGGAGATTCGCGCGTTGGGCGAAGAAATGGAACGACTTCTCACCGAGAGACGGTACGGGCATAGTTGTAGTTTGATCTTTTGATCTCAAAACAAAACATCGAGAAGGGGCTCTGTTATGGTCAATATCAGGAAATCTTGCCGGTTTTCGGTGTGAACTTCTGACGGAAAGAAGGTGGGAGTATACATACACCAGCAAGGTTGTCCGAATAGTCAAAAAAGTTAGAAACGCGGACTACTTTTTAGCCGAAAAGATGAAAATTCGTCTACCTTTGATGAAAAATCATAAATTTTCACGTGTTTACATCTAAAAACGGATTACTTTTTGTCGCTTAGTCAGACCTTACTGGTGTATGTGTGTATGTGATTTCACTGTCAGACGGTTCAACTTCTCACGGAGAGAAGGTACGGGTATAGTTGTAGTCTGATCGTTTCAGTTTGATTTCGAAATCGAAACCCGCCGTAATGCAATTGGACCAAAATACACATAAAAATGTAAAGAGGAGGTATATTTATTATGAAAAAGAGCGAATAATCACACGATCTTACCAATCGGAAGTTGGAAAATCAACTTGGACTGTTGTCAATTTGAAAGGGGGCGGGGTTGTATTGGGCTGGCCAAGCTGTCAATATAATAGTTTCACTGTTAAAAAATAGTTTATTAATAAATTTGATTGTTACAAATGTATTAATTCTAGAATTTACTGTCAGAAATTTATTGTTTTGTAGAGAAGCGGACGCGCAAGTGGTTCAATTGGAGGCCGATATGACTGTCAAAAACAGCGCCATCAAGAATCTACAGGTACGGAAATAGGGAGAGAAAAAGAGAGAGAGAGAGAGGAAAGAGAGAGGGAGAAAGAGAGAAGAGAGAGAGGAAAGAGAAAGTGATGCACGTGAGAAACACGGGTTGTATTTTGTGCAATAGTCGTTCGTCTACAGGTACGTCATTCTCATACGCAAAGAAGGTTCTTTTCAGAACAAAAAAAAACGAAAATTGTGTGAGATACGGTTTAGATCTAGCCTCAGGCAAGAGGTATACATAGCTGGTAGTAGTAGGGTTGTTAAACTCGAACTCGAAAACTCGAAATTTTCCAAAACTCAAAACTCGATTTTTCGCCAAACTCGAAAACTCGATTTTTCGCCAAACTCGAAAACTCGAAAATCAAAATTTCGGATTCGAAAAATGTATCTTTTGGGTCCAAAAACAATCAAAACTCGAGTCGACTCGAAAAAACTCGAAAATTTTCGAGTCGTTTCGCTTGATTTTCCACTTTATTCCAGATTGAGCTTCAAACGCTGGAGGGCACAGTGAAACAGTTGGATCGTCAGAAGACTGAGGCTGGGAGGAGGTTCGTTTAAGTTCTGACCATACTGCAGAAAAGTTGTTCAAATAGTCATAAACACCTGAAAAAAACGGTGTCCTTTTTCTCCAAAATCATGAAAAGTTGACTATTCTGGCATTTTTGATGAACTTACACGCATTTGAATCGAAAACCAACATGCAGTTCATAGAATATACGCATCTTACTGGTGCATATTACGGTACATTCCAGTTTCAACCTTAAAAAATTAAAGTCCTCAGTGAGATCAGTTGTCGATAGGTGATCTCGATCAATATCTGGATGTTTCGTACTTCAGTATTTGTTGTTCCATATTGTGTTTTTTTTCGAAATAGGCGAGTTTTAATTTCAATCAGTTTACTCAACGTTAGCAATGGATTTTCAGTCGTTCGGTGGGAAACGGTCATCTGACTGCTTTTCCAAAGTCACTCGAATGTTTCACGTTGTCTATGAATCTGAAAAGTAACTTCACCTGGAATCGGTCTGAGATACGCCACAGATTGAATTATAAGTGATAATGGTGATAGAGTAGTCTACTCGCATTTGATAATCAATAAATTGACAATCAATAAATCGATAATTGATTGCAGACTGGGAGATTTGGATGAGCAGATTCGCCAGTTGAAGGCAGCCGGAGAAGCGCAGGCGGCCAAGGTGGGTGCAACCGGTGTTTTCACTAGTATTTCCATATGCCAGTAAAGTGGCCATTCCTATATGTAACCGGGTTTTAGGTGACGCAAACGTTTTTGGTTTTAAGGTTACCTCACAGGTAACCGGGAGGTTAACTAAAACTAAAATCCGGTTACCGTACAAACTAACGATAAAAACCACAATTTGCGTTAGAAAATAAAATAGCCGGTTTTTCATTTTAGGTTACCAACCGGTTAGCTACTGAAGTAATCGGAAAAATAGGTTCTCGAAAAACCCCGGTTACATGTAGAATTCACCGTGTTTTCACTAGCCAGTAACGTTGTTCGAATCACCATACAAAATATCGAATAGAGTCTTTCATCCGCTTTTCTGAGGTTTTTTTGACCGTTGTTTTGTACGATAACCGGAATTTGTTCTCAGGTTATCTACCGGTTACCTGTGAGCCTGAAAAAGGGTTACCAAAAACCGGTAAGGTTCCCAAAACCCAGGTTTTATTCAGAATTGGCCGCCGTAAAACTGCACTGTTTCCAGCCTGTTTTCAGAGAAAAAAAGCTTCCATGCCACATTTGTTTATTGTTGTTATTAAGTGTTGATTGTAGGGTTCGGACACGACCGCGCGACTGGAACAATTGAAGAAAGACGCGGAGGAAGGCGCTGCCAGTGTGGAGGTGTGAAACATTTGAGTCCAGTTGAGGAAACAACAGCAAAGACAATAGTAATAATTTCGAACCCGGTTTGAACTTGAACTCAACCAAACTGATCAAAGTCCTGAATGCCAAAGATTTTCTTCGAAAAGTTCATGAAACTACGTTTCTCTTTTGCAAACAATTTGTCTATTTTTATCATTCTATTGTCACACTCCGATGCAAAAATTATGAGACCTTGCTGGTGTGTCTGTTGATTATGTTTGCAGCGTGCCATTCTGCCATTACAGCACCCAAACCAACCATAAATAATAATAATAATAACAATAATAATAATGTTTATTGCGTCTATTATTCGGTTAGATTCCAGTTGCATTTTCTTGCAGTATGGCCAGCGGGGCGGTTTACACATACAACCAGGTTGCATGCAACCAAAATGCAACCGGGTTGCATGTGTAAAGACAGTTCGGTTGCTTTCCAAATGCAACCGGGTTGCTTTTGGTTGCTTTTCAAATGCCCCCAAACACTCAATTTTTGGACATTTTCCGGTTTTCACTGCAATTTGGTTGCTTTTGGTTGCATTCGGAAAGCAACCGAACTGTCTTTACACATGCAACCCGGTTGCTTGTGTAATTGGCCGACAAGCGGCTGCATTGCAGCAACGCAATCAAAGATTTGCAGAATAACAACAACGATAATAATAATGATAATAATAACAAAATATAATGTTCATTTGGTTTCAGCGTGACCATGCGGCCATTGCGGAAGCGCGTGCGGAGTTGGCAAATCTGGAGGCGGAGGGAAAAAATTTGGCCGCCCAAATAACCTCGGAACAGAAGAGTGTGGAACAGTCCATAGATGAAATGACCAGGGTGAGGTTCAACTATTTGACAAAAGAAGTCAATTTTCAGATTCAAACATGAGATTGAATGATTTTGTAACAAAAAGGGTCAAATTCTCCTTTATTCGGCGATTAAGTAGCCCGTTCTTTTAATGTTTGTGGGTGGGTGCTCAGACAGTTGAGGGAGATAGTTTGCAGGTCGGAGAGACGCAGACTATTGAATACTGCGTTTGTGGCTGAAATTGTTGTGCCGCTCAATTTCGGAATTATTTCTTCTTCTTTTCTCAAAATCTAAGAGATAAGAGAGTTCGGTTTATAGGTGTAGGTACTAACGCTAGACGTGAGGTACTTTGATCTATTGGAGAAATTGAAAAATGAAAGAAAATGAGATATAGTAAGGAAGAAATAGAATAGTTGGGATGGAAGTTATGGAAGGAAAAGGTATAGTACGCAAGACCTATTTGAGGTTCAGGCAGAACACTAAAGCGTTTTTGGTATTTTATTTTGTTATTTAGTTATATTTCTGTTTTGTTTGTAGGCTGAGCGCGAGTGCGAAAGAGACGAGAAACAGCGTGTGGAATTAGAGGCCGAATCGGAGAAACTGCGAAACATGATGACCGAGCTGCAGGTATCTTATATATTTCTGTTGCTACATTCAACTGAAGTATCAGAGTCTATATATACTTGTTGTTACATTCAGCTGGAGTATCACATGTTGAGGCATATTGCAAGATTCAAGTTAGGTGTCACATTTTGTATATATACTCTTGTTGCTACATTCAACTGAGGTAGCGTTTCAAACGGGAGCGATACCCCGTTGTCTTGCCGGGAATGCTTAACTTTTTCTTCAAACTGACTATGGGACCCTCCCTATACGTGTCCCAAAATGTTTGGAGTTTGCATTTATTTGATAATTATCTGGGGACCCATACATTTTGGAATTTTCTGTGGAGGGGACGTTTCACTCTTCAAACCCTCAAACCGAACCGATCCTTGGTGTTTCCAAAGGTGGGATGGTCCGTTCACTTTCACTCTCTGGTTGAAAATTTTCAACATCGGTTATAACTGGGTCGAATTTACTTTTTTTGATTTTGAGTCATTTTGAACTGAACTGAGAGAACGGGGGGGGGGGGAATCTTTCGTTTTGGGCAAAGCTGCATCCAGACCAAATTATCTCTAAAGTACGTCCGGACATTGTTTCTGTATTTTCATGTTTCAGTCCACCATTGACTGCGAGGACGCTTCGGAACAATTGAAGACGAAACTGCCGCTTTTGGCCAATCAGGAGAAGCCTAGTCTGGTCAGTTTGTTACTACAGTGTTAGTCATTGCAGTGTTAAACATGTTGACTACATCCGAACTCAGAAACGTGCACGGACAAAGTGTACGATTCCTCATTAGAATGCTAAGCTTACGTGACTATTCAATTTACCGCAGTTCAAAGGATGTAACCCCAATATGACGTGATGATGGGTGTATTTGTTCAGTTGCAAGAGCATTTTCCTAGATCAGCTAGGTTCGGTGTTTCTGTGTATGTAGCTATATATCGATACCTTTCGCTCGAAATGCATTGGTTATGGCGTGAAACCGAACGTGTTTCGGATCAAACTACAACAAAAATTTGATCGCTTTCTATAACTGGGTGTATTTTCAGTTGCAAGATGGTCCGATCGGGGTCCCCTCCACCTCGTCTCAGAATTCGTTCGCACAACCGCCCGATCCGTTTGCCGGCACACAATCCGGTACGTTATTATTTTATTATGTTAGATTTTTTCTTCAGGCATGTGCTTTGAATTGAAGGAAATTGTCATGTGAAGCTCTAATTCAGCTAGCCTTGACTAAACAGACAACACTATGGCAGAAAACTGGCGCTTTTTCTGAGCAATTTGGGTAAGTTTGACTGAATTTGTAAGCAAGAGCAGGAAATTTGAATTGAAACATTTGTTCGTCAGTGTTGCTTATTCACCGAATTTTTTATTTCTTAAGGACTGTATGAGTTGTATGTTGTATGGCCTAATATATGGCCTAATAGTCTCTTGACTTTTCACCTGAGAATTTTTTCGGCCTACGTTTTCCTTTTCTTGACCAGTTTTAGAAGCAAAAATGGATAATTTGGGGTTTTTAGTTTGAAAAACATTCGTTGTGTTACTATTCCATTTCAATATGGGTGTGTGTTACTATTGTAACTATTTCCTACAGGGCTGGCGCACGTGGATCCATTCGCCCACGCTGATCCGTTTGCGGGAACCGGGTCCTCGGGTATGTTGGGTTATTAGATCACCTGAATGTTTCAGCCCAATAGGGGGTATGAATTGCTACATGACCGCCAAGACATCTTATGGATTGGAGGGTTCCGAACAAACAATAAACAAAACAAATAGCTATAGGGAATAAGCAAAATACAGGCAAACATCGCAGCTTTGGACGGGACGCGGGATTTCAAGGCCAGCCTGAGACTCTTGGGGGTTGTTGTTAGATCACCTGAATGTTTCAACGGAATAAGGGGGTGAATGATGTTTCAACTGAATAAGGGGTGACTCTATTCAGTGAAAGACAGTGAAATACTGTTGAGCTCTCTGATCACAATGAGGTGTGAACGTACCTGCCAAAATATGAACATGCTCATCATTGTTTATCATAATAAATAAAGGGAAAGGTGGGGAATATGAATCGAACTCGAACGATTAGAAAGATTAAAATGTGGAACATCATCGGAATGTTTCAGGTGCCGCTTTCTCAGCCGGTTTCCCCTCGGATCCATTCAGTGATGGGGCTAATTCCACGGCTTTTGGGGGCAGTTCTCAGGTATTTTGTTGTTTCGATTCGAAAGTGCTTTTATCAGAGTTGATTATCCCCTTTTTAAACATTTATAGGTCAACTTACCTAACGAAAGGATACAAAATTCGAACAATGGGCTTCCTTTTTGCCCATTCCGAGAAAATTGCCTACTTTTTGAGAGAAAATCAATGAGTTTCACGTGTTTGAGTGACAATACCGACTCCCTCTCGTAGAATAGTCATATTGATGTGTTTATAGTAATACTAATAATAATAATAATAATAATAATAATAGTAATAATGACAGTAATAATAAAATAATAACAATACTGATAATAGTTATTGTTCAGCCACCTCCCTCTTCTACTGTACTGAAGGCGCCACCACCCCGCCCGGCCCCTCCAAAGACGAGTCAGACACCCGTACAGGATGATCCCTTCTCTAATGTGTAAGTTATTATGGAGAGTTATACTTCAGCCCCCATTCTTCAATTTGTAGGGTAATTTTATTATTATTAAAGATTGTAGTTAATCCCCCCCTCTATCCCGAATTACGATAGCATGGGGTGTTAGTAGGTATGGGCATGACCCCTTTTCCAATGTCTAAGTTAATGTTTTTTGTAACGGTTATACTTTCGTCCCCTCTTAATATTGATCGGAGTGTCATACTTCAGCCCCCCCCCGCCCCCCGCTCTATTCCGAATAACGATTGCAGGTGTTAAGAGGTAAAGAAGACTTTTTTCTGTGTTTAGAGAGTAGTAAATTATAGCCGGGGGTCACGAATCCAAATCTAACGGTTTTTATGCAGTATTCTCGTAAATTATTGTAAAATTAGGTAAAGCAAAATCATAGATCAGTATATAAGACCTGATTATTAAAACAAATTGTCAATGTACTTTTATTTCTATACTGATAAGCATTGTTCTGTCTGGTATTGAAAAGTACGTTGTACGTTGTACAACGTACTTTTCAATACCAGACAATATTAAACAGACAGACATTAGACAACGTACATTTTCAATACAATATTGGTACGTTGTTCTAGGACAGAAAACTACGGTCATTTTAAAATATTGTTGTTACATTTTCCTTCTATTCATGTTACATTGCAGGGATCCGTTTGCGGCTCAGCCCACTTCTAGTGTCGCCGGAGGCTTCGCTGATTTCGACAGTTTCTCTGCTTTTAATTAGTTTTGTGCCATTTCTAAAAGCTCGCATGCAAATAGTACGTATTGATTTTCTCCACCCCCCCCCCCCCCTAAAGTATATATCTTTACATGTGAATATTCCAGTTAAATTCTGCTGTAGATTCATTTATATTCATAAAGTATTAGCGAAATTGTGCAGATGACCTTCATATTTCCGTAAGTCATGATTTTTTTGCCAATTTTTCCATTTTTCTTAGCGGAATAATTATTTATGTAGATTTGTAGATATCAAATGCCATATTGAATATGTGCTTCCGAGTTTATGCCAAGTTTTAGAATGTTGTAAAATTTGTAATATTTTTTTTTTCAATAAATTATTAGTAACGATGATGCAGTTATTATTTATATGGGAGAGTTAACATATATTTGGATCGGATCCCCTTTTGGAAAAGACAACAAATTACGGAATGTTCAATATTCTGATGTGATAATTGTCAAACACTTAAGTATCAAACTTAAGTATGTTTGGTATCAATCATTTCAAACCAGTTTGAAATAAATTGCATCTTTTTCAATTGCAGTTTTTATCTCGCGGTTCAGTGTTTCACGTATTTACTTAGGCGAGAAGCGCCCGATGGCTTAGTAGTTTAACCATCGCACAGAAAGTCAAGATAGAATGCAACAATTCATAACTGTTTTAAGGCCAATTCTACAACTAACCGGGTTTTTAGGTAACCTAACCCTTTTTTGGTAACCTATTTTTCAGGTTACTTGGCAGGTAACCGGAAAGTAACCTAAAACTGAAACCCGGTTACCGTCCAAAGTAACGGTAAAAACCACATTTTGCGTTAGAAAAACAGGTAACCGGTTTTTCAGTTTAGGTTACCATCCGGTTACCTACTGAGGTAACCTGAAAAAGAGGTTACCAAAAAAGGGTTAGGTTACCCTAAAAACCCGGTTAGATATAGAATTCACCCTGTTTTAACGGTTTTAAGGAGTTGAAAGACATGCAACTCATATTTGGTGTGAGTGAATATGAATCAATAATAGCAGTAGTATATTTTTCGGTTTTACCTTGGTGAACCCTTTTGTGAACCACTTGGTAACCCCAAGGATACAAGAAGGTTACCCAGGTAACCCGGTTAGAGTTACCTTCATCCTTGATCGGGCTTGAAATTCGGACCTTTTAACAGTAACAAAATGTAAATTTCAGGTTATGTCCAGGTTTGTTAGATATCCTAAAAAAACTTACCAAAAGTTGGGTTATTAAAAACCATGTTTGTTGTAGCATTTGCAGCACAAAAATTGGCAACATCTGTCTAAGAGTATCTTCTTTCATTCACACGCTTTACCGTAACAAAATTTTCGGGTATTCGATATAAGCACGCGAATATCGAAAATGTGGATAAATGACCAGATTAGCGCGCCCCATTGTTGCACGTACTATATATAGGCAGAAGGAAAGCGGCATGCCTCAGTAGATGAGCGATAATAGGTAAGAACTAAAGAGTACGTATGCTAGAAGATCCCGGCACCTTCTTCCCATCCTGCGTCTCCTCGAACACACACTATCTCTCTGCTCTTACATCCCGTCGGAATGTAAGAGACAAGAAATAGTGAAGCAGAGCGAGAGACGCAGGATGGGATAAAGGGGTCGGAATCTTCTAGCATACGTACTCAGTAGGGTTGTTAATCGAGTTCAAAATTTCGTGTGTTCGAGTTTTCGAGTTTTCGAGTTTTCGAGTTTTGGGAAATTTCGAGTTTTCGAGTTTTCGAGTTTGGCGAAAAATCGAGTTTTCGAGTTTTCGAGTTTTGGAAAATTTTGAGTTTTCGAGTTTTCGAGTTGTCGAGTTTGGGAAAATTTCGAGTTTTCGAGTTTTAGAGTTTTGAGAAATTTCGAGTCGAGTCGAGTTTCGAGTTCGAGTTTAACAACCCTAGTACTCAGCACAACTATGTGGACCAATCTCGAAAATTCATGAAACATTCATAACAGTTTCCTCTGTATTTCTTTTGAAAGTAAAAAAAATTGATCGAAATCTCGATATAGGTACGCGAATATCAAATAATTCATGAAACGACCACTTTTTGCGCGGTCCAGTGTTGCACGTACTATACTTAGGTTGAGCAACACAAAAAAAAACAGTTGACTATTAAAAACACCAAAAAAAAACTATGAAACGCATTTATACAAAAAAGCCGAATAACGTATGAAAGACGCAATCACAAGTGAAGGAAAAATAAGTAAAATGGAAGCCTCAGTTTATATATTTCCATCACACTCTATGTACTTTTTAAAACGATTAGCGCCAATTTCCTGCGAGTAGCCAATTAAATAAGCAAAAGTGAAGGGAGATAAAACTCTCAGTAGGAATCTTGTGAGGGGTCAATAGTGGTTCGAAATACCGCATCTTTTTCAATTGCAGTCTTTGTTACGCGGTTCAGTGTTGCACGTACTGTACTTAAAAGAGAAGCGCACGAATGCTGTAGTACAATTTTCAGTTCTTTTCTGCTTCTGTTATAGAAAAAGTGAACTACTAGAGATCTTTCGTATTTAGTATTTACTGCAATAATATCAAAACGATCAAAAGATGTGGTTCATTTAATTTCTAGTAATACCTTGGCAATGTGGCTATAGGAGGTTAAGGTTATTAGAGTTTTTTTTAAATTCGCTATTTCGCCAAACTTTTTATTCACAAGCTGTGAAAAAAGTCTTTTCGAGAAAACTCAAAACAGGAAAACAACCTATTAATTCATTAGTATAAAAAACGAGTGTAAAGAAAGTAAAGATTAGTTTTGGATAAACATGTACAAGAAATATAAAAGAAGTCCAATACAAATATTTTGAGGAAAAGTCTAATCTCGCTCTGTTTAAAAATTCAAAAAAATACCGAGTTTTTTGCTACCGGAAGAAAACTTCTGACTGCGACTCACAATAATCAAGCTTATACTCCGTTGTTTTCAAGAGAAGCGAGATTAGCATTTTCCTCAAAATATTTTTATTGGACTTCTTTTATATTTCATGTACATGTTTATCCAAAACTAATCTTTACTTTCTTTACACTCGTTTTTTATACTAATTGAACGTTTCTCTATGGTTACGAAGTACCGGTCATTTTTGATAAAAATGATATTTTTGAACAATAATCTAAACAAGGTATTTCATGTTTTTCTATTGGAGTTTTAAACCGCGCCGTAGTTCAGAACGTTTGTGTAGTTGTAACCTCGTTCAAGTGATAGCAAATTTTGTGCTCCAGGCAGGAATCGAACCTCCGTTCGCCGTGCGTAAATAGAGCTTTTATCCAATCCGCCATTCAGACATGTGAATAGGAATGAAAACCAAGCTGTACCCGCCTCAGAGTACAGAGTCATGAGATCTCCAATGGAAAAATGATTCCTACTACACGTTAAACTCTTCTTTCATTTTTATTTTCACAAAACCGGTCTATCCATAATTTTTGCGAGACCATTTTCGATCGTCTCACACGTAATATTCAAATTTACGACACACCTGAAAAATACGTATACCTCAACTTTTTTATGGCTTTTTAACAAGTTTA
Organism: Litoditis marina; assembly: GCA_964036275.1. Taxonomy (NCBI): domain Eukaryota; kingdom Metazoa; phylum Nematoda; class Chromadorea; order Rhabditida; family Rhabditidae; genus Litoditis; species Litoditis marina. The sequence goes on from OZ038436.1 coordinate 8,976,556, forward strand.
TTTTGAGCAAAACTATGCCCAGAGTTGAGGAGGCGGACACTTTTGTCGCCGCCGCCGCCGCCCCGCACGGAAGCCATTTCTGCGAGACGTTGGGTCCTCTAACTTCTCTCAACAAATTTTTTCTTGGAACGTGAACTTACTTTCTTGTAGACGTGTTGCCCTTCAGTAATTCATGCAAATATCTAGGGAAATGGTCGACGTACTTTGAATAAAATTGTAATAAACTGTTTTGTATTGTCTGCAGACCTTTGAACAAAAACTAATCTGCGCAGCGCGGAGCACTGCGCCCGATTGTAATAGAACGCCGCTAAAGTCTCAGTGCGAATCTCAGACACTCAATTTTCTTCGATTGGCCAGTTACAAAAGCGAGAGAGCATGCGGATCAATGAGACCGCAGACAGTTTGAGACAGTCTGCGTCTCTCAGCCCTGCACCCTCTCTCGTCGAGGTCGCTGCGAAAATGGCTGGCAATTTGGCTGGGAACTGTCCGAGCTTGTTCTTGCCATTATTCCACTATTGTACCGACCCCGGCGATAGAGTGTGCAGTTCAGGGAGACGCAGACTGTCTCAAACTGTCTGCGGCCTCATTGACCTTCATTATCTCTCGCGTTTATAGCTGGTCAACCGCAGAATTTTGGCGCAGAAGTTTTTAAGGCGAGATTTAATTTGTTCCCGAACAGCTCTCTGTAAATAACTCCAAATTCTTTAAAATTTTCAAGACGCATTCGGATTTCTAGATTTCTAGCCAGAAAGCATTTCGGACAATTTGAATGATTTTTCGACTATACGGGAAACCGTCAAGAGGGGAGATTTAACTATTCTCATGTACACCATTTGAAACTGTACCCCATGTTACTCATTTCAGTAGCAGCGCGTTACTACTGTTTGAAATACAACTTTTTAAAGAAAGCTCCTGCGTGCATGAGGAGCACATATCCGAAACTTTCCGTAATTTTCCAGCAAATGCAGAAAGATCTCAGAAACGCAACCAAGTAGCAATGGCCCTCTGAGGAAAAAATACAATTTCCTCTGAACATCTGGATACTTTTTTAAACATATCGTTATGAATTGGTCTTTTCGCTGTGTCACCTGTTTTTTTCTGTATTTCACCATCGGCTAATGAATTCGATTTAAAACGTTGTTTACATCATTTTAAACTTCATAGATGATTCGAACGAATGCGCAGAGGGAGACAACGAAGCAATTATCGTCCGAACAGCGGTAAACCCCTTTAGCGCGGTCCAGTGTTGCACGCACTATAGTTAGGTTGAGCAACGATAGATGTACACTGGTCCTTCCTTTCTAGAACGAAATTAGTATGAAACGCATTTATACAGCCGATTAACGTATCTCGAATGTTTTCCCCATTCGCAATAAAACCCTATCAATTTCTCAGGACATTTTCTCCATTCGGACTTTTCTACGAAACATCGAACGCAAGTTTAAATACTGCATAATAACAACGGAACTCAAAGAAAATATTTATACCATTGACTTTTTTTCACTAATTGAATTCCATTTGATATATAAATCCTGTTCATGGATAGTGCAATAATTTGGCGCGGTTAAGTGTTGCACGAACTATATATAGGCGAGGAGTACACTGTGCGCTAGTACTTCTCTGTTTTCCGCAACTATTGGAGTTGGTTAGGTTAAAGAAGATCCATGAACTCGAAAACGAAAAAGTGGATTAAAAACCAGAAACGCCATAGAAAACTGTGTCGGCTAAGGCGAACTAAACTTAGTTTAATATAATGACAATTCTTTTCTTGAAGTTCTTCATTTAAAACTAGAATGCACGTGCGATTATTTATTTAGTTTTGTGCACATGTAATGTTTCGGTAAACGGCGTTAAAGTTAAAGCTATTTCAAACAGAAATAACTACAATATACCGTGTTAACTTTAATAAAGTAACCGAGGTTTTCGGTAACCTAACCGGTCTCTCGTAACCCTTTAGCAGGGTACCTGAAGAGGTAATCGGTTCGTAACATTAACTGAAGAGCCGGTGATCTTTTAAACTAACGAAAAATGTTGTATTTATTGTTTGTTCTTTTGCACCGAGACTTAAGCCGAGACACAAAATTTTCTTTTCGACGTCATTTTCAATGGCAATCGAATTTTCATTTAAGGTCATTTCCAGGCTTGGTCAGATATCCTGAGAAAAACATACCAAAAGGTTGGGTTGCCAAACATTTGGCAGCTTATAGAATTTGCCATACAAACTTTACAAAACATCTATAACTATATCCTCTGTTTTTCACACGCTTTTAAAGTAAAAAAATTATCAGAACAAATAATCCATGAAACGACCACTTCTTGCGCGGTCCAGTGTTGCACTTAGTCCATTTAGGCTGAGGAACTCAGAACAAAACAGTACTCGAACACAACAGAACAGAACAGAAGAGAACAGAAGAGAACAGAACAGTATACAGAAAAAAGCCACATAACTCAACCAAATACAAGTTCGGAAAAACTCCTAAAACTCAAAAAAAAAGGAAAAACTTGAAATTTTCTGAAATGTTCATTGGCACGCTGCCAAGTCTCAGTAGGAATGACCGGAATTATTAATAATCTAACAAAGACGCAGGGACGCGAACAAAACCAAGGCAAGAGAATGAAATGCTCATCAGTTTAACTATAGCCATCCGGTGAACTTGTTCTCAAACCAAAATCGAACTCATCCTCTCAGAACCAGGTGGTTCGTTTCAAGAACTTGGGCTGACAATAATAGAACCGAGCCAATTCCACTCATAATGCTAAAGTTGATCTTAGTAACTTGTATTTGTGTTTGGTTCGGTTTCCTGTCGGTTCGAGTACACAAGTGGTTTGGTTTCTCCCCGAATCAACTGTTTTGATTTCGGTTCGGGAAGAGTTGGTTCGGAAAGAAATTTGCCTTGTTTCTTTACTCTATCTACCCCATAAGACTTGTTGGAAGCGTGCCAAAGTTTTCGGATGGCTATTTCTCCAGAGAAAATATAAATTGTCGAATAATTTGTTCTTTTGTAAAACGGGATTGTTAATAAATAGTTCAGAGTTCTTCCGAAGGCTCCAACATGTTCAAAAATGGTCAGGAAATTGGCACGCTGCCTAAATTCACTTAGAAAGTGTCTCAGTAACATTCGCGCCAACTTTCTGCGCTTAGCAGCTAACAAATCGAGAGAGCATGCGGATGAATGAGACCGCAGACATCTGCGTCTATATGACCTGCGCACTCTCTCGTCGAGGCGCCTACAAAAATGTTTTGCCAATAGGATGGAATTTGTTTGAGTAGAATCTTTTCAAAAAAACTGCAACTTCACTTACAGATAAAATGGTTTGACAACTCACCTAACAATTCCGATTTGGAGGTATATAGAGTAGGCTAAACATTACTAAAACTGAGGCTACCATTTTCATTATGTTTGTCTTAACTTGTGTTTGGGTCTTCCGTCTCTGTTGATCATATATCTCTATATCTCTAAGTAACTATTATGAGCATATGTTCTGATGATTTTATTTCTATACTGTTAGTCAATTGCACAGTCACGAAAGCGTGTTACACACAGCAGAACTCAGAAACGTGCAATGCGAAAGTTCAAGATGCCTCGTCAGAATGCCACCTTTACGTGACTACTAAATTTACTTCTAAATATATTCGGTGCTACGTGGCACTTATCAGTTTTTCTCAATCCATTTCTACATCGAAAACCGAGAAATATTTTGACACCCCAATAATTTTATCAGAAACAGTTTGAAAAGTTATCTTAATATCGTGCATGTGGTTTGCACCGTTCACTGTGAAACTCTATCAAGTGCTCTAGTCATTTTCTGAATTTACTCCGAAATCTCGAGCTTTTGGAGGCCATTGACTGAATATTATTACCAAAACTCAACGAAACAAGTCGTTTTTTTAGCAAGGTTGAGTGTTGCACACACTATATAAAGGTGAGGAGTACACTAAGCGTTGGTTTTCTTTTCGATCCATCGCCAAACCAGAAACTATTGAGGTTGGTTAGGTTAGAAAATATTTATGAACTCGAAAACATATAGATTAACGCCCGACTCGCCAAAGCAAACTGTATTTGCTAGAGCGAACCAAACTTATTTTATTACAATAGCATTCATTTTCTTAAAGTTCTTCATCTAAAACTAAAATGAACGTGGCATCATAACTCTTGTTAAAGGGACCGTTTCTCTATAATTTGGATCGATTAAAAAATATGAAGTCTCAAGAAACTGCTTCGATAGTGTACTGATGGTCCCTCACTATTACACAAAAAAAAGAAGAATGGAAATCAGTGGAGCACCAATCTTTTTATGAGTCAAACTATCTTAAGGGTTACTGTTTGTCGCAAAACTTTTGGTCAAAATATGAATTCGGGTTTAATACACACAACTTCAATCTCAATTAAACCAAAAAGAGGCAAGGATAACTAAAAAGCTTTAAAATATGTCAGTTGTTACGTGATTGAATTTATCATACGTTTCACGGACGTTTTGCGGACAATTTGTGCGCGTCTTCATGAAAATATGTACGTGCTGTGGCTTCCGCGTTGTGGACGTACTCAAATTTGCTCAAAAACGACCCAAGTTGCAGAATTTTCACTAATTCTGAATGTTTTGACCATTTTTCGTCCCCATGTGTCCACTGATAACGCAAATCATCAAATTAAAGAGGTACGGTCCCTTCAATCAATGTGACTCTCCGCCGGTTCGAGATTTAGATGGCAGTTTTTGAATTCGTAGTAGCCAGTGATTTGAAATGCAATAGTAAACAATTTGTTTTCTCAACATCAATTTTCACAAACTCTTTGGTTTTACATCTTGAGTACATTGTGAGTACATAGATTCTCGAGATTCATACAGCTCACTTCAAATCTTGTCGAGATGGTGTTGCTCGTATACCTTCAAAACTTAAATTTCGAGGTTTTTTAGCGTTTACTGAAGTATGTTCACATTTTACGGTACTATTCATGTTACTCAGACTAACAACAGATGTTTTCGGATAGAATACTGAAAGTTAGTTTATTCCTCACGTAAGCTCAGAGACAACATCATTCTGATATTGTCACATGTGTATCGAAATATCATTAGAAGCAATTTTTGGCGCGGTCTAGTGTTGCACGTACCATATATAGGCGAGAGGAACGCGATAGGCTCAATATATGAACTTTAAACGTCAGTGATTATCGAAGCTAAACAAAGAATAGCAACGAAATTCATCAAATTTTCGTTGACATTATGCGCTGTTGAAAATCAAACTCACATTTTAATGGATTATCTATCGAATTATTTCAGAAATACGTCGGATTTTGGTCGTGTACAGTACTGAAAGGCGATTAATTAGTCACGTAAGAATAGAGACAGGAAATTTTCTGGTATGCACATTTTCCATGGAATATGCGTGTATCGAAAATTCGGAAAATCAATGCTTGGCGCGGTACAGTGTTGCACGTACAATATATATGCGGAGGGACAGGGTATCCCTCAGTACCATCGCTTTACAATCCGGGATAATTGATAAGAGAGAATAACCGCTTGCACGTAAAATTACTGAACAATAACTATGTTAGTTAAAATAATTCGGAGAAGATGGTTAATATTCAGCCTGCTTTGCTAAAGGTGAAAATAGCGTGAACTATACACCTAGCAGAGTTTCTTGACAACAATACCGGTTCACGGTAACCATTTCATGTTACCAGTTTAGGTTTTCCGTCGGAACCCTAAAATGGGAAACTAGGTTAACTGTTTGTTTATCGTTATTTTCTACGGTAACCGGAATTCAATTACTAAAACTTACGTTAGGTTACTTACGTTACTTACGTTAAAACTTAGGTTAGGTTACTGAAACCATGTTAGTTTTTGAATTCGCAACACTTTGAATGGGCAAAGCATTCATAACAGTCTCTTCTGTATTTCACACGTTTCGAAGTAAGAAAATAATCGAAATTTCGATTTGAGCTCCCAAATATCAAAAAATAGTTGAAACGACCAGTTTATCGCGGTCCGGTGTTGCACGTACCGTACAAGTTAGGAGAAAAGTCCTTATTGGATTGGATCGTTCTGATTAGAAATTGAAAACAAGTGAGTTATAGTCCACATTTCTTCTACTGAGACACATACAAAAAACGTTTAAACACGTTACACGAATGTTCTCTAATGAAAAGTTCATTAATTATACTATAAGTAATATGAATAGTCACGTAAAGGTGGTCATCTAATTGTGCACTTTGTCATTACACGTTTATGAGTTATGCTGTGTTTAACATGTTTCACGTGATTGTACAATTGAGTAACTGTATAGTCAAAATATGTCCCAATATATCAACACTAACAAAAAATCAGAACTAAATGTAAGAGTTGTTGAATATTTATAACTCGTTTAATTAATCATCACGAACTGACTATGTTGTAATAGTACATCTGGAGTGCTTTTGTGTAAGTTAATATGAAAAATATATATTCTAGTAACATAGTTTTTGAGTAACACTTTCTAGGTAACCTGATTGTACAAATCATTTGTAATGCCGAATTATTTATTTAACCAGTTATTTCGCAGTATTTTACGCGGTCCAGTGTTGCACGTTATACTTAGCAGAGAAGCGCACGAATAATGTAGTGGTTCTGCGTAAAAAGTAACCTGTCAGAGATTTTTCGTATTTCCTGCTATAATATTGAACCAATCCAAAGATATGTTGTCGTTTCCGGATTTCTCCGGGAGTTTAGTAGTGTCCTTTGAACCTGTACTACAACGAACTTTGAAGGTTCAGAACCGAAACTAGAAAAGACTGTAACCTGATGACCCGGTATTTTGTTAACCCTAGCAGTTAACCATCAACCGGGTTACCTGGGCAATTTTGTTCACCACTTGGTAACCCCAAATTTTATCCAAAATACATTGTAAAGAGTCACAAAGGGGTTAACAGAAAGGTTTGCCAGTTAACCCCATTGAAGTTCACTTTACCCTATCGATCTGATATAAAGTTTGTATTTCAACGTCAGTTTTCACGGCAACCAAAAATTGATTCCAGGTTTCTCCAGATTTGCTCAGATATCTTTTGATTCAGCACGCGAAATTGTGGTTAAATGCCCACTTTGGCGCGGTCAAGTGTTGCACGTCCTATACTTAGGTTAGGCTGAGCAACACAATGCAATTCATTGTCATCATCTCAATTTCCGAATAAATATTAAATATCTAGAAAGGTTGACAACTCAACAAAAACGCAGAGGCACAAATGCAAGTGAAAGCAATAGAATGAAAACGGAAGCCGCTGTTCAAGTAGTGCGAGAGAGTGTGTAGTTCAGGGAGACGCAGAATGTCTCTAACTATCTGCAGCCTCATTGACCTCAGTTGTCTCTCGCTTTTGTAGCTGGCCAATCGCCGAATATTGGTGTAAATGTTTTGAGGGCGAGCACCATTTCTTCCTGCACCGAGCTCTATAAACTAATTGAAATTCTTTACTATTATCATGGCGCATTTGTATTATTGAATCACATACTGGACAATTCAAATGATTATATAGAAATGGAACAAATACGATAATAAAATGTTTCTAGTTTGGCGTTAATCCATTTCAAGCTATTTAAATAATGGCGTATTTTCAATTGTATCATCTCGCGGTCGAGTGTTGCACGTCAAATATACATATATTTAGGCGAGAAGCGCACGACTCCTTAGTAACGTTTTTATTCGGAGTGGAATGAAAATAAATGAAGTATAGTCGGCATAATTTCTACTGAAACTCATACGGATCCCATTCAAATGTTACAAGACTGTTCTAGTGTTTTTCAATAAAACTTCAATTTTTTCTCTCAAAGTAGGTTCAAATTCTTTTTTTACAGGAAGTCAAGATAGGATTCAAAAATTCATATTAGTTTCAAAGGTTGTTGAAATGAACCAAAAGTTTGGTAATTGTACTGTAAAATTCTCAGTAGGAAAGAGAAGGAACATATCAGTGAAAAAAAGTGCTTACATTGGAAGTCCTTCGATACAAGTGAATGAAGCAGTAATATTGTAGTTTTCCCTTCTTTTGATTGTGCAACTCATTGGTAATTGCAAATATAAACGTGGTGGCTATCGACCGGGTAAATTGTCAAATTTGCGACACAGAGAGTTGGCGAAGCATTCATAACTGTTCGCTCTATTATTCACACTTTTCGAATTGAGAAAATAAACGAAATCTCGATATAAGCACGCGAATATATAATATTCCAAATATTCGGTTACACGATCAGCTTAGCGCGGTCCAGTGTTGCACGTAGTATAGTTACGCTGAGGAACAAATGATTGTCATCAATTTCCGTATAAAAATTAAATATTCAGAGATGTCTCAACAAAGACACGAATATTCGAATACAAGTGGAGGCAAAAGAATGAAAATGGAAGCTTCAGTTTAAGTAGTGCCATCCTACTCTATGTACATCGAAATGGGAATTGTTGACAGCTTGTGTAAGTTTTGGGTTGGTTATTTCGAAGAAAAATGTAAGTTGTCAAATGATTTGTTCTGTTTACGTGTTGAAAAAGGGTGATAAACCGTTATTAAAGTTTACATTTCATCGAGAAGCTTATACATGCCGGAAATTTATATTGGCAGGTTGCCCAAGTCTAGTTGGGAAATTTGAACAAAGTCCAGTAATAGCGAAATTGAGCAGATGACCTTAATTGTTGAGTAAGTTATGATTTTTTTCCCAATTTCTCAATTTTTCTTAGAGGAATAATTATTTAATGTAGATGTGTAGATACCGAATGCCATATTGATTATGTGCTTCTGAGTTTATGCCAAGTTTTAGAATGTTGTAAATTCTGTAATATTTATTTTTTTCAATAAATTATTAGTGACAATGATGCAGTTATTATGTAAAAGGGTTAACATATAGATAGTTTCACCTTTAACCAGTTTTAAAAGCCAGTTTTAAAAGCAAACCTTGGTTTTCCAGAGAAATTTACGTGTAGGAGGGAAAAATCGCTTACAGAAAGTTTTAGTTTTGGGAAAACCTATCAGATGGTGAGATAGAAACGTTGGTGTAATTTACCGCAATTACCAAGCTATAAAAGCGAGAGAGCACGCAGTCCAATGAAGCTGCAGACTGGCTGAGACAGTCTGCGTCTCTCTGACCTGCAAACTCTCTCTTCGAGGCCGCTATAAAAGTGGCTTTCCGATCGGCAAGGAGCTTTCTGAGACCGGTAAACTCATTGCCACGCACACGCTATCAAATTGACAATTTGACTAACGAGAACTATACATTCAGTTTGAGGTAACCGAATATTGGTTTTAGGTCACTTTCTTTTTATCTAATCGAGTTGCCTGAAAAAGGGGTAGCTAACACCGGTAGTAGGTTACCGAAAAACCGAAAATATGTGCCTTATAAAGTTGTCACGACCCTCTCCATCCACATTTGAGTGTACCGCAGAAATGTTGAGCGTTTGCAGGTGAAAAACCAGAACGTGGTCACCTAAATATGATTTAAGTGGTTACGTCTGGGGTAGAGGCGAAACGTACCACTTTCTATACTCTTTCTCTTTTGTCTCACCAACCATCTTATAGGTTTTACCAAAACTAAAACTTTCTGTAAGCGATTCTTCCCTCCTATCAGAACACGTAAATTTCTCTGGAAAACCAATGTTTGCTTTCAAAACTGGCATCCGAAAACTAGATAGATCTCAGTGCGAATGAACCAACTCTGGAAAACCACATTTTTCGTAGATTGAAAAATAACTCGGGTTCTCAGTTCAGGTTATAAAACAGTGATATCAAACCATCTTTTCTAGCCGTTTTTCAAACCTAATTTCATCGCCCAAAAAGTTGTTTCAATTACTCACCGATTATGTTGTAACCTTTTGAACACAAAATATGTGCAAAAAGTTGAAAATATGAACTTTTTGGATTTATATTTGCAATGAAAAGACTGGAAAACTGCCAAATCAACCGCCTGCAATACACAGACAATTCCCAGCCAATTGGCCAGCCACTTTTTTATTGGCTGAACGAGAGAGTGTGCAGGTCAGAGAGACGCAGACTGTCTTATCCTGTCCGCGCGTCATTGACCTGCATGCTCTCACGTTTTCGTAGCTGACCAGTTTTTTTCGATTCGGAAAGAGATGAAACGCTCAAATCATAAGAAAAAATATGGAAAAAGTTAATGAAAACCATGTATGAACACGATTTATACTGCCAGTCGCAGAGAGCCGCCGCGGCAATATTGAATCAATCCAATATTGCCGCAAAGCCTGTTTGCGGCTGTTGGCGGCTCCGTGCGGAGCCGTCCCCAGACGCCCGCAGCCGCCCGTAGTATGTTAGGCCCTTTACAGAAGGGTTAACCAAGGTTTAACCAGATAACCCAGTTAAGGTTGCCTTTACACTTCGATCTAACACAAATTTTACTTTTCAACATTAGTTTCAATGGTTTCAATGGTAAATTCATATCGCTGGTTTGCTCAGATATCTTTTAAAAAGCTTACCAAATTGTTAGGTTACTAAGAACCATGTTACTTGTTGAATCACAGAGAGTTGGCGAAGCATTTATAACGGTTTGCTCTTCATTTCACACTTTTTTGAAAATACCGAAATTTCGATATAAGTACGCGAATATTCCAAATATTCGGTGAAACGATCCCTTAGCACGGCTCAGTGTTGCACGTACTATAGTTAGGGTGAGCAACATAAGATGTACATTCTGATTGCTTTTTCAGTAGGGAAGAAACGCATTTGTACAGCCCTATCTATCGTATCTCGCATGTTTTTCACCGATTTCCATTTAACTCTATTAGAATCTCAGGACAGTTTCTAAATCTGGACTGCCTTGAAATCTTGAGCGTTTGCTAGTTCAAATACTGAACAATAACAACAAAACTCAAACGAAAACATTTATATCGTTGTTTTTTTTCCACGAATTGAATTGCACATTTGACAGTATATCCTGTTTATGAATAGTGCAATTAGTTGACACGGACCAGTGTTGCACCCACTATATATAGGCGAGGAGTACACTTCGCGCTAGTTACTTTTATTCTCCTTCCAAACGAGAAAGTTTTGAGGTTGTTTAGGTTAAAGAAAATTTATTAACTCGAAAATATCTGGATTAACGCTCGAATCATCTTTGCAAACTGTGTTTACTAGAGCGAACTAAACTTGTTTCAATAAAATGACATATACTTTCTTGAAGTTCTTCATCTAAAACTATAATGCATGTGCAATTATAACTCTGGCCCTCTTCTAGTGTCGCTGGGAGGCTTGCTTGGCTAATTTCGACAGTTTCCCTGCTTTTATTTAGTTTTGTGCACATGAAATGTTTCGGTAAACGGTGTTAGAGTTAGAGCTATTTCAAACAGAAATAACCACAATTAACCGTGTTAACTTCAATAATGTAACCGAGGTTTTCGGTAAGCTAACCGGTCTCTCGTAACCCTTTATCACGGTACCTGAATAGGTAACCGGTTCATAGCATTAACTGAGAAGCCGGTGATCTTTTAAGCCAACGAAAAATGCTGTATTTATTGTTTGTTCATTCGCGCGTAGGATAGGAGTACAATCAATACTTCCTAAAGCCAAATGAGTTTTTCGACCATCCTCTGCACTTCACGAAACTGTGTTTGGGCCGAAACAGTTAAGAAAAAACAGAAATGCTTTAGTCGAATAGAATACATTGTGTGGATGATTTAACGTACGAATAGCTTCGCTGTTGGAAAAGACAACAAACTAAGGTATGTTCAATTGATATTTGTTTATATATTCTACTTTTTTCAGAGTTATCAATCACGGTTGAGTGTCGCACGTACCATATTTAGGCGAGAAGCGCACTTGGTTTACATTACTTTATTGACCTTTATTGACGGAGATAGTATGAGCCGAAATAACCAAGATTTACCGTGATAAAATCGATAATTTTTCAAGTGGAACAGCGAAAAGGTATCTTGTCCTTTGAGCTACATGAAATCGGTGAATTCCATATCAAACCGAACTTTTTGGTAACCTCACTGGTTTTTGGTCACTTTTTGTTTCGAGTTACTAGTTTGAGTAACTGGTTGGTAACCTTAACTGAGAACCCCAGTTTTTTTTCAATCTACGAAAAATGTGGTTTTCCAGAGTTGGTTCATTCGCACTGAGATCTATCTAGTTCGGATGCCAGTTTTAAAAGCAAACCTTGGTTTTCCAGAGAAATTTACGTGTAATGATAGGAGGGAAGAATCGCTTACAGAAAGTTTTAGTTTTGGGAAAACCTATCAGATGGTGAGATAGAAACGTTGGTGTAATTTACCGCAATTACCAAGCTATAAAAGCGAGAGAGCACGCAGTTCAATGAAGCTGCAGACTGGCTGAGACAGTCTGCGTCTCTCTGATCTGCAAACTCTCTCTTCGGGGCCGCTATAAAAGTACACTCATTGCCACGCTGTCAAATCGTCATTTCTCAGCTGTCATTTGAGTGTACCGCAGAAATGTTGAGCGTTTGCAGATGAAAAACCGAACAGTTTGAACGTGGTCACCTAAATATGGAACGAAAACTTCAGTACAGTATGTCTAATTCGGTGTTAATCGTTTTGGATCTGTTTGAAAAATGCATCGTCTTCAGTTGTATTATCTCGCGGTTGAGTGTTGCACGTAGTGTACTTAAGCGAGAAGCGCAACGTGCATTAGTATTCGCTCCTATAGTTCGCTTCACCCATCGATAGCAGCCAGGTACAGTAAATTTCAATGGGGGAGTGAAATGTGTTGAAAGTTTCCAACAGCAACCGGTATAATCAAAGTTGTTGCACAAGCTGAGTATTAACTCAGCTGTGATAGGTGGCGCGGCCCCCACAAGCAGCCGGCCATCTGAACATGATGGCAGAGAATAAAAACAGTGATATCCAACCATCTTTTCTAGCCGTTTTTCAAACCTAATTTTATCGCCCAAAAAGTTGTTTTAATTACTCACCGATTATGTTGTAACCTTTTGAACACAAAATATGTGCAAAAAGTTGGAAATATGAACTTTTTGAATTTATATTTGCAATGAAAAGACTGGAAAACTGCCAAATCAGCCGCCTGCAATACACAGACAATTCCCAGCCAATTGGCCAGCCACTTTTTTATTGGCTGAACGAGAGAGTGTGCAGGTCAGAGAGACGCAGACTGTCTTATCCTGTCCGCGCGTCATTGACCTGCATGCTCTCTCGTTTTCTTAGCTGACCAGTTGCAGAAAAACAATTGTGCACTTTGTCATTTCACGTTTATGAATAAATGTATACTTATAATATGTCCCTATACATCAATACTAACAGAAAATCAGAATTAAATATAAGAGCTGTTGAATGTTTTGAACTCGTTTACGTAATTACAACGAACGGAATATGTTGTATGGCCGGGTCTAATGTGCGCGGATATGCGGATAAGACAGGTCACGACAGTTGCCATGGAAGTTCAGAGCAGGTTGCCTGCTCGGATATACTAAAATTACTAAAAATCATGTTACTTGTAGAATTCGCGACACAGATTGGCAAACACTTATAACTGAATTCTTTGTATTTCACACTTTTTAAAGTAACAAACCTTCCAAAAATTTGATATTAGTACGAGATTATCAAATATTTTTTTAGCGCGCTCCAGTGTTGCACGTAATACATTAGAGCTGAGCAACACAATATAAGACGCTCCAATCTAAATGGTTTCCATTTTAGATAATTTCTTGGAAAACCTCAAAATATTGTGCATCATCAGACTTGTCCGATATTTTTTCTGAAATGTCCAATTCTTCTAATTCTTGTGTCGCTCTCATTTGGAGCGCAGATAAAACTACCGAATATTTGTATGTTTCAAAATCCTCTGCCACAATTATTTTCCTTTCAGAACATTATAACACACGTTTTCGCAGTTGAAAACAGTGTGAAAAAATGTGCCCAAAAAATTGTAGTGTGAAAAATTGGGCCCAAAAAATTGAAGTGTGAAAAATTGTGCCCAAAAAATGGAAGTGTGAAAAATTGTGACACATTTATTTCTCTAAAGAGAGGTACTTTGCACTTCGTATGTCTCTCGCGCGATAATGCTGTGATACTCTTTGACACAGCTCTCAATGATCCGTATCTTGTTATGGTTTCAAATCCTGCGGATCTGTCTCGCCTGTTCTTTCTCTGCGTCTCTTTCTCTAATTGGGCGATGCCCTCAATGCGCGCTCGTTTCTCTGCGTCTCATTGCTCTAATCGCCAATACTAGATACGGCGCAGTCAGGGGGGGTATGGAAGGAAACATTAGTATCGCGCGAGTGGTTCAGTAATAACCTCTCTTGCTGGAACATGTACAATATTCGGAAAAGTGAAAAAATGTGCCCAAAAAATTGTAGTGTGAAAAATTGTGCCCAAAAAATTGAAGTGTAAAAAATTGTGCCCAAAAAATTGAAGTGTGGAAAATTGTGACACAATTTTTTGAGAGATCTGTGAAAACTGCAATTTTTTGTGACACACTTTTTTTCAATTTCCTGAATCGGGACACAGCGATTCGATCGTTTGATTTTTAGTTAAAACTTCAAATAAATGGGGACTACCCGATGTTCACACAGAAATAATTTTAAAAAGTGATAATTCTTCGATGGTTAAAAGTCTCATCCTAAAAATTTCATGAAATCACTAGGATTTCCTGATTTCCGAAACCATTTAGATTGGAGCGTCTTATATGTACATTGTCATTGCTGCTTTTTCATCAGAATGAGTATTAAACGCATTTAACCGAGCAAAATCCCAACGTTTTGATGATGCGTGCACAGGTTTTGGCACCAATTGGCTTTGGCAACTAGCCAAGAATGGAAGCTACTCCGAACCTGTCCTGTAATTTACAAAATCGCGTTTAGTCGAAACAGTTCAAGAACCGAACGTTTCGGAAAAATACTGTATTTTTAGTCGAAACGGCAAAAAATCGATTTGTACTCCCGCCACGCTGTATTTACAGTCGTACTTTACACTTTTCCGAAAATACCGAAATCTCGATATAATCAAGCGAATATCAATACAGTACAATGCTACAGCTCTTCCACGGAGGCAATTAGTATGAAACGCATTTATTCAGTCAATTAACGTATCTCGATTGTTTTTCACCGTTCTCAATAAAACTCTATCAGAATTTCAAGACATTTTCTACATTACTTACCTCAAAAATATTGAGCGTTTGCAGGTTTCAATACTGAACAATAACAACAACTTTCGCACGAAAACGTTTATAGCATTGGTCTTTTTTCACAGTTCGAATTACATGTTTGACATATAGATTCTGTTCTGGATGCATGGTTTAAGCTGTTTGAAAAATGGTATCTTCTTCAGATGTAACATCTCGCGGTCGAGTGTTGCACGTATTATACTTAGGAGAGAAGCGCACAACGCCTTAGTAAATCCTGTTTTTACTTAGCTATAGTCCGCGTAACTTCTTCTGACTCGCATACAGTACACATTCAAACGTTACACGACTGTCCTCTAATGCGAATTACAAACTCAGAACTAGTCATATGTTAGAGCAATAAATATAACTCAGATGGTTCCACTGTATGATAACACAATCAAATTGTTCGACATATGTTCTCAAACTGCTTTAGTCCATAACTCAAATGTTCGAATATTCTTGAGTTTGTGAAGCGAGAACCAAATTTATTTTATTACCATAAAGTTTATTTTCTTAATTTCATCCATCAAAACTAGAATGCACGTGCAATTATAACTCTGGTTGATCAATGTGATTTTCTGGCGGTTCGAGATTTAGATGGCACTTTTGTTGATTAGTTTTTCACTACCACACTTTGGCGCGGTTCAGTGTTGCATGCACTATATAGAGGCGAGAAGCTCACAATGCTTCAGTTGATTGTTTAGTTGGGTCATTGTATGATCAGGAGAACAAATTACATTGGAAGTGCTTTGATATAAGTGAACGAAGTAATGTTGAATTTTCCTTCCTTTGATTGTGCAACATATTGGTAATCGAGATTGGAACATTCATCCTCCGATCTGATACGAAATTTGCTTTTCAACGTTAGTTTCAACGGTAACCGAATTTATATTCCAAGTTATTTCCAGGTTTGTTCAGATATAGTATTTTCCATTCCTGTATTCTAACGTATTCGAATGTATTAGAAATACGAACGTATTCTAACGTTTTCGAATGTATTCGGAACGGGCCAATTCTACAACTAACCGGGTTTTTAGGTAACCTAACCCTTTTTTGGTAACCCAATTTTGAGGTTACCTTGGTAGGTAACCTGAAAGTAACCTGAAACTAAAATCCGTTGCCGTTCAAACTAACGGTAAAAACCACATTTTGCGTTAGAAAAACAGGTAACCGGTTTTTCAATTTAGGTTACCAACCGGTTACCTACTGAGGTAACCTGAAAAATAGGTTACCAAAAAGGGGTTAGGTTACCTGAAAACCCGGTTAGATATAGAATTCACCTTCGGAACGTATTCTAACGTATTCGAATGTATTCGGAATGTATTCTAACGTATTCGAATGTATTCGGAACGTATTCTAACGTATTCGAATGTAGTCGGAATGTATTCTAACGTATTCGAATGTATTCGGAACGTATTCTAACGTATTCGAATGTAGTCGGAACGTATTCTAACGTATTCGAATGTAGTTGGAACGTATTCTAACGTATTCGAATGTATTCGGAACGTATTCTAACGTATTCGAATGTATTCGGAACGTATTCTAACGTATTCGAATGTAGTCGGAACGTATTCTAACGTATTCGAATGTATTCGGAACGTATTCTAACGTATTCGAATGTATTCGGAACGTATTCTAACGTATTCGAATGTATTCGGAATGTATTCTAACGTATTCGAATGTATTCGGAACGTATTCTAACGTATTCGAATGTATTCGGAACGTATTCTAACGTATTCGAATGTAGTCGGAACGTATTCTAACGTATTCGAATGTATTCGGAACGTATTCTAACGTATTCGAATGTATTCGGAACGTATTCTAACGTATTCGAATGTAGTCGGAACGTATTCTAACGTATTCGAATGTATTCGGAACGTATTCTAACGTATTCGAATGTATTCGGAACGTATTCTAACGTATTCGAATGTATTCGGAACGTATTCTAACGTATTCGAATGTATTCGGAACGTATTCTAACGTATTCGAATGTATTCGGAACGTATTCTAACGTATTCGAATGTATTCGGAACGTATTCTAACGTATTCGAATGTAGTCGGAACGTATTCTAACGTATTCGAATGCATTCGGAATGTATTCTAACGTATTCGAATGTATTCGGAACGTATTCTAACGTATTCGAATGTAGTCGGAACGTATTCTAACGTATTCGAATGTATTCGGAACGTATTCTAACGTATTCGAATGTATTAGGAACGTATTCTAACGTATTCGAATGTATTCGGAACGTATTCTAACGTATTCGAATGTATTCGGAACGTATTCTAACGTATTCGAATGTATTCGGAACGTATTCTAACGTATTCGAATGTATTCGGAACGTATTCTAACGTATTCGAATGTATTCGGAACGTATTCTAACGTATTCGAATGTAGTCGGAACGTATTCTAACGTATTCGAATGTATTCGGAACGTATTCTAACGTATTCGAATGTATTCGGAACGTATTCTAACGTATTCGAATGTAGTCGGAACGTATTCTAACGTATTCGAATGCATTCGGAATGTATTCTAACGTATTCGAATGTATTCGGAACGTATTCTAACGTATTCGAATGTAGTCGGAACGTATTCTAACGTATTCGAATGTATTCGGAACGTATTCTAACGTATTCGAATGTATTAGGAACGTATTCTAACGTATTCGAATGTATTCGGAACGTATTCTAACGTATTCGAATGTATTCGGAACGTATTCTAACGTATTCGAATGTATTCGGAACGTATTCTAACGTATTCGAATGTATTCGGAACGTATTCTAACGTATTCGAATGTATTCGGAACGTATTCTAACGTATTCGAATGTATTCGGAACGTATTCTAACGTATTCGAATGTATTCGGAACGTATTCTAACGTATTCGAATGTATTCGGAACGTATTCTAACGTATTCGAATGTATTCGGAACGTATTCTAACGTATTCGAATGTAGTCGGAACGTATTCTAACGTATTCGAATGCATTCGGAATGTATTCTAACGTATTCGAATGTATTCGGAACGTATTCTAACGTATTCGAATGTAGTCGGAACGTATTCTAACGTATTCGAATGTATTCGGAACGTATTCTAACGTATTCGAATGTATTCGGAACGTATTCTAACGTATTCGAATGTATTCGGAACGTATTCTAACGTATTCGAATGTATTCGGAACGTATTCTAACGTATTCGAATGTATTCGGAACGTATTCTAACGTATTCGAATGTATTCGGAACGTATTCTAACGTATTCGAATGTATTCGGAACGTATTCTAACGTATTCGAATGTAGTTGGAACGTATTCTAACGTATTCGAATGTATTCGGAACGTATTCTAACGTATTCGAATGTATTCGGAACGTATTCTAACGTATTCGAATGTATTCGGAACGTATTCTTACGTATTCGAATGTATTCGGAACGTATTCTTACGTATTCGAATGTATTCGGAACGTATTCTAACGTATTCGAATGTAGTCGAAACGTATTCTAACGTATTCGAATGTAGTCGGAACGTATTCTAACGTATTCGAATGTAGTCGGAACGTATTCTAACGTATTCGAATGTATTCGGAACATATTCTAACGTATTCGAATGTATTCGGAACGTATTCTAACGTATTCGAATGTATTCGGAACGTATTCTAACGTATTCGAATGTATTCGGAACGTATTCTAACGTATTCGAATGTATTCGGAACGTATTCTAACGTATTCGAATGTAGTCGGAACGTATTCTAACGTATTCGAATGTAGTCGGAACGTATTCTAACGTATTCGAATGTAGTCGGAACGTATTCTAACGTATTCGAATGTAGTCGGAACGTATTCTAACGTATTCG
The DNA here is from genome assembly GCA_964036275.1 of Litoditis marina. Classification (NCBI taxonomy): domain Eukaryota; kingdom Metazoa; phylum Nematoda; class Chromadorea; order Rhabditida; family Rhabditidae; genus Litoditis; species Litoditis marina. The sequence continues at coordinate 8,995,502 of OZ038436.1, forward strand.
AATGTATTCGGAACATATTCTAACGTATTCGAATGTATTCGGAACGTATTCTAACGTATTCGAATGTATTCGGAACGTATTCTAACGTATTCGAATGTATTCGGAACGTATTCTAACGTATTCGAATGTAGTCGGAACGTATTCTAACGTATTCGAATGTATTCGGAACGTATTCTAACGTATTCGAATGTATTCGGAACGTATTCTAACGTATTCGAATGTATTCGGAACGTATTCTAACGTATTCGAATGTATTCGGAACGTATTCTAACGTATTCGAATGTAGTCGGAACGTATTCTAACGTATTCGAATGTATTCGGAACGTATTCTAACGTATTCGAATGTAGTCGGAACGTATTCTAACGTATTCGAATGTATTCGGAACGTATTCTAACGTATTCGAATGTATTCGGAACGTATTCTAACGTATTCGAATGTATTCGGAACGTATTCTAACGTATTCGAATGTATTCGGAACGTATTCTAACGTATTCGAATGTAGTCGGAACGTATTCTAACGTATTCGAATGTATTCGGAACGTATTCTAACGTATTCGAATGTATTCGGAACGTATTCTAACGTATTCGAATGTAGTCGGAACGTATTCTAACGTATTCGAATGTAGTCGGAACGTATTCTAACGTATTCGAATGTAGTCGGAACGTATTCTAACGTATTCGAATGTAGTCGGAACGTATTCTAACGTATTCGAATGTATTCGGAACGTATTCTAACGTATTCGAATGTATTCGGAACGTATTCTAACGTATTCGAATGTATTCGGAACGTATTCTAACGTATTCGAATGTATTCGGAACGTATTCTAACGTATTCGAATGTATTCGGAACGTATTCTAACGTATTCGAATGTATTCGGAATGTATTCTAACGTATTCGAATGTATTCGGAACGTATTCTAACGTATTCGAATGTAGTCGGAATGTATTCTAACGTATTCGAATGTATTAGAAATACGAACGTATTCTAACGTTTTCGAATGTATTCGGAACGTATTCTAACGTATTCGAATGTATTCGGAATGTATTCTAACGTATTCGAATGTATTCGGAACGTATTCTAACGTATTCGAATGTAGTCGGAATGTATTCTAACGTATTCGAATGTATTCGGAACGTATTCTAACGTATTCGAATGTAGTCGGAACGTATTCTAACGTATTCGAATGTAGTCGGAACGTATTCTAACGTATTCGAATGTATTCGGAACGTATTCTAACGTATTCGAATGTATTCGGAACGTATTCTAACGTATTCGAATGTAGTCGGAACGTATTCTAACGTATTCGAATGTATTCGGAACGTATTCTAACGTATTCGAATGTATTCGGAACGTATTCTAACGTATTCGAATGTATTCGGAATGTATTCTAACGTATTCGAATGTAGTCGGAATGTATTCTAACGTATTCGAATGTATTCGGAACGTATTCTAACGTATTCGAATGTAGTCGGAACGTATTCTAACGTATTCGAATGTAGTCGGAACGTATTCTAACGTATTCGAATGTATTCGGAACGTATTCTAACGTATTCGAATGTATTCGGAACGTATTCTAACGTATTCGAATGTAGTCGGAACGTATTCTAACGTATTCGAATGTATTCGGAACGTATTCTAACGTATTCGAATGTATTCGGAACGTATTCTAACGTATTCGAATGTATTCGGAACGTATTCTAACGTATTCGAATGTATTCGGAACGCATTCTAACGTATTCGAATGTAGTCGGAACGTATTCTAACGTATTCGAATGTATTCGGAACGTATTCTCACGTATTCGAATGTATTCGGAACGTATTCTCACGTATTCGAATGTATTCGGAACGTATTCTAACGTATTCGAATGTATTCGAATGTATTCGGAACGTATTCTAACGTATTCGAATGTATTCGGAACGTATTCTAACGTATTCGAATGTAGTCGGAACGTATTCTAACGTATTCGAATGTATTCGGAACGTATTCTAACGTATTCGAATGTATTCGGAACGTATTCTCACGTATTCGAATGTATTCGGAACGTATTCTAACGTATTCGAATGTATTCGGAACGTATTCTAACGTATTCGAATGTATTCGGAACGTATTCTAACGTATTCGAATGTAGTCGGAACGTATTCTAACGTATTCGAATGTATTCGGAACGTATTCTAACGTATTCGAAAGTATTCGGAATGTATTCTAACGTATTCGAATGCATTCGGAACGTATTCTAACGTATTCGAATGTATTCGGAACGTATTCTAACGTATTCGAATGTATTCGGAATGTATTCTAACGTATTCGAATGTAGTCGGAACGTATTCTAACGTATTCGAATGTATTCGGAACGTATTCTAACGTATTCGAATGTATTCGGAACGTATTCTAACGTATTCGAATGTATTCGGAACGTATTCTAACGTATTCGAATGTATTCGGAACGTATTCTAACGTATTCGAATGTAGTCGGAACGTATTCTAACGTATTCGAATGTAGTCGGAACGTATTCTAACGTATTCGAATGTATTCGGAACGTATTCTTACGTATTCGAATGTATTCGGAACGTATTCTAACGTATTCGAATGTATTCGGAACGTATTCTAACGTATTCGAATGTAGTCGGAACGTATTCTAACGTATTCGAATGTATTCGGAACGTATTCTAACGTATTCGAATGTAGTCGGAACGTATTCTAACGTATTCGAATGTATTCGGAACGTATTCTAACGTATTCGAATGTATTCGGAACGTATTCTAACGTATTCGAATGTATTCGGAACATATTCTAACGTATTCGAATGTATTCGGAACGTATTCTAACGTATTCGAATGTATTCGGAACGTATTCTAACGTATTCGAATGTAGTCGGAACGTATTCTAACGTATTCGAATGTAGTCGGAACGTATTCTAACGTATTCGAATGTATTCGGAACGTATTCTAACGTATTCGAATGTATTCGGAACGTATTCTAACGTATTCGAATGTAGTCGGAACGTATTCTAACGTATTCGAATGTATTCGGAACGTATTCTAACGTATTCGAATGTATTCGGAACGTATTCTAACGTATTCGAATGTATTCGGAACGTATTCTAACGTATTCGAATGTATTCGGAACGTATTCTAACGTATTCGAATGTATTCGGAACGTATTCTAACGTATTCGAATGTATTCGGAACGTATTCTCACGTATTCGAATGTATTCGGAACGTATTCTAACGTATTCGAATGTATTCGGAACGTATTCTAACGTATTCGAATGTATTCGGAACGTATTCTAACGTATTCGAATGTATTCGGAACGTATTCTAACGTATTCGAATGTAGTCGGAACGTATTCTAACGTATTCGAATGTATTCGGAACGTATTCTAACGTATTCGAATGTATTCGGAACATATTCTCACGTATTCGAATGTATTCGGAACGTATTCTAACGTATTCGAATGTATTCGGAACGTATTCTAACGTATTCGAATGTAGTCGGAACGTATTCTAACGTATTCGAATGTATTCGGAACGTATTCTAACGTATTCGAATGTATTCGGAACGTATTCTAACGTATTCGAATGTATTCGGAACGTATTCTAACGTATTCGAATGTATTCGGAACGTATTCTAACGTATTCGAATGTATTCGGAACGTATTCTAACGTATTCGAATGTAGTCGGAACGTATTCTAACGTATTCGAATGTATTCGGAACGTATTCTAACGTATTCGAATGTATTCGGAACGTATTCTAACGTATTCGAATGTATTCGGAACGTATTCTAACGTATTCGAATGTATTCGGAACGTATTCTAACGTATTCGAATGTATTCGGAACGTATTCTAACGTATTCGAATGTATTCGGAACGTATTCTAACGTATTCGAATGTATTCGGAACGTATTCTAACGTATTCGAATGTATTCGGAACGAATTCTAACGTATTCGAATGTATTCGGAACGTATTCTAACGTATTCGAATGTATTCGGAACGTATTCTAGCGTATTCGAATGTATTCGGAACGTATTCTAACGTATTCGAATGTATTCGGAACGTATTCTAGCGTATTCGAATGTATTCGGAACGTATTCTAACGTATTCGAATGTATTCGGAACGTATTCTCACGTATTCGAATGTATTCGGAACGTATTCTAACGTATTCGAATGTATTCGGAACGTATTCTAACGTATTCGAATGTATTCGGAACGTATTCTAGCGTATTCGAATGTATTCGGAACGTATTCTAACGTATTCGAATGTATTCGGAACGTATTCTAACGTATTCGAATGTATTCGGAACGTATTCTAGCGTATTCGAATGTATTCGGAACGTATTCTAACGTATTCGAATGTAGTCGGAACGTATTCTAACGTATTCGAATGTATTCGGAACAAATTCTAACGTATTCGAATGTATTCGGAACGTATTCTAACGTATTCGAATGTATTCGGAACGTATTCTAGCGTATTCGAATGTATTCGGAACGTATTCTAACGTATTCGAATGTATTCGGAACGTATTCTCACGTATTCGAATGTATTCGGAACGTATTCTAACGTATTCGAATGTATTCGGAACGTATTCTAACGTATTCGAATGTATTCGGAACGTATTCTAACGTATTCGAATGTATTCGGAACAAATTCTAACGTATTCGAATGTATTCGGAACGTATTCTAACGTATTCGAATGTATTCGGAACGTATTCTAGCGTATTCGAATGTATTCGGAACGTATTCTAACGTATTCGAATGTATTCGGAACGTATTCTAACGTATTCGAATGTAGTCGGAACGTATTCTAACGTATTCGAATGTAGTCGGAACGTATTCTAACGTATTCGAATGTATTCGGAACGTATTCTCACGTATTCGAATGTATTCGGAACGTATTCTAACGTATTCGAATGTATTCGGAACGTATTCTAACGTATTCTAACGTATTCGAATGTATTCGGAACGTATTCTAACGTATTCGAATGTATTCGGAACGTATTCTAACGTATTCGAATGTATTCGGAACGTATTCTAACGTATTCGAATGTATTCGGAACGTATTCTAACGTATTCGAATGTAGTCGGAACGTATTCTAACGTATTCGAATGTAGTCGGAATGTATTCTAACGTATTCGAATGTATTCGGAACGTATTCTAACGTATTCGAATGTAGTTGGAACGTATTCTAACGTATTCGAATGTATTCGGAACAAATTCTAACGTATTCGAATGTATTCGGAACGTATTCTAACGTATTCGATTGTAGTCGGAACGTATTCTAACGTATTCGAATGTATTCGGAACGTATTCTAACGTATTCGAATGTAGTCGGAACGTATTCTAACGTATTCGAATGTAGTCGGAATGTATTCTAACGTATTCGAATGTATTCGGAACGTATTCTAACGTATTCGAATGTAGTTGGAACGTATTCTAACGTATTCGAATGTATTCGGAACGTATTCTAACGTATTCGAATGTATTCGGAACGTATTCTAACGTATTCGAATGTATTCGGAACGTATTCTAACGTATTCGAATGTAGTCGGAATGTATTCTAACGTATTCGAATGTATTCGGAACGTATTCTAACGTATTCGAATGTAGTTGGAACGTATTCTAACGTATTCGAATGTATTCGGAATGTATTCTAACGTATTCGAATGTATTCGGAACGTATTCTAACGTATTCGAATGTAGTTGGAACGTATTCTAACGTATTCGAATGTATTCGGAACAAATTCTAACGTATTCGAATGTATTCGGAACGTATTCTAACGTATTCGATTGTAGTCGGAACGTATTCTAACGTATTCGAATGTATTCGGAACGTATTCTAACGTATTCGAATGTAGTCGGAACGTATTCTAACGTATTCGAATGTAGTCGGAATGTATTCTAACGTATTCGAATGTATTCGGAACGTATTCTAACGTATTCGAATGTAGTTGGAACGTATTCTAACGTATTCGAATGTATTCGGAACGTATTCTAACGTATTCGAATGTATTCGGAACGTATTCTAACGTATTCGAATGTAGTCGGAACGTATTCTAACGTATTCGAATGTATTCGGAACGTATTCTAACGTATTCGAATGTAGTCGGAACGTATTCTAACGTATTCGAATGTATTCGGAACGTATTCTAACGTATTCGAATGTAGTCGGAACGTATTCTAACGTATTCGAATGTAGTTCGGAACGTATTCTAACGTATTCGAATGTATTCGGAACAAATTCTAACGTATTCGAATGTATTCGGAACGTATTCTAACGTATTCGATTGTAGTCGGAACGTATTCTAACGTATTCGAATGTAGTCGGAACGTATTCTAACGTATTCGAATGTATTCGGAACGTATTCTAACGTATTCGAATGTAGTCGGAACGTATTCTAACGTATTCGAATGTATTCGGAACGTATTCTAACGTATTCGAATGTATTCGGAACGTATTCTAACGTATTCGAATGTATTCGGAACGTATTCTAACGTATTCGAATGTATTCGGAACGTATTCTAACGTATTCGAATGTATTCGGAACGTATTCTAACGTATTCGAATGTAGTCGGAACGTATTCTAACGTATTCGAATGTATTCGGAACGTATTCTAACGTATTCGAATGTATTCGGAACGTATTCTAACGTATTCGAATGTATTCGGAACGTATTCTAACGTATTCGAATGTATTCGGAACGTATTCTAACGTATTCGAATGTATTCGGAACGTATTCTAACGTATTCGAATGTAGTCGGAACGTATTCTACGTATTCGATTGTAGTCGGAACGTATTCTAACGTATTCGAATGTATTCGGAAACGTATTCTAACGTATTCGAATGTATTCGGAACGTATTCTAACGTATTCGAATGTATTCGGAACGTATTCTCAACGTATTCGAATGTATTCGGAACGTATTCTAACGTATTCGAATG
>OZ038436.1:9002646-9117646 GCA_964036275.1 Litoditis marina
TCGAATGTATTCGGAACAAATTCTAACGTATTCGAATGTATTCGGAACGTATTCTAACGTATTCGATTGTAGTCGGAACGTATTCTAACGTATTCGAATGTAGTCGGAACGTATTCTAACGTATTCGAATGTATTCGGAACGTATTCTAACGTATTCGAATGTAGTCGGAACGTATTCTAACGTATTCGAATGTATTCGGAACGTATTCTAACGTATTCGAATGTATTCGGAACGTATTCTAACGTATTCGAATGTATTCGGAACAAATTCTAACGTATTCGAATGTATTCGGAACGTATTCTAACGTATTCGAATGTATTCGGAACGTATTCTAACGTATTCGAATGTATTCGGAACGTATTCTAACGTATTCGAATGTATTCGGAACGTATTCTAACGTATTCGAATGTATTCGGAACAAATTCTAACGTATTCGAATGTATTCGGAACGTATTCTAACGTATTCGAATGTATTCGGAACGTATTCTAAGCGTATTCGAATGTATTCGGAACGTATTCTAACGTATTCGAATGTAGTCGGAACGTATTCTAACGTATTCGAATGTATTCGGAACGTATTCTAACGTATTCGAATGTATTCGGAACGTATTCTAACGTATTCGAATGTAGTCGGAACGTATTCTAACGTATTCGAATGTAGTCGGAACGTATTCTAACGTATTCGAATGTATTCGGAACGTATTCTCACGTATTCGAATGTATTCGGAACGTATTCTAACGTATTCGAATGTATTCGGAACGTATTCTAACGTATTCTAACGTATTCGAATGTATTCGGAACGTATTCTAACGTATTCGAATGTATTCGGAACGTATTCTAACGTATTCGAATGTATTCGGAACGTATTCTAACGTATTCGAATGTATTCGGAACGTATTCTAACGTATTCGAATGTAGTCGGAACGTATTCTAACGTATTCGAATGTAGTCGGAATGTATTCTAACGTATTCGAATGTATTCGGAACGTATTCTAACGTATTCGAATGTAGTTGGAACGTATTCTAACGTATTCGAATGTATTCGGAACAAATTCTAACGTATTCGAATGTATTCGGAACGTATTCTAACGTATTCGAATGTATTCGGAACGTATTCTAACGTATTCGAATGTATTCGGAACGTATTCTAACGTATTCGAATGTAGTCGGAACGTATTCTAACGTATTCGAATGTAGTCGGAATGTATTCTAACGTATTCGAATGTATTCGGAACGTATTCTAACGTATTCGAATGTAGTTGGAACGTATTCTAACGTATTCGAATGTATTCGGAACGTATTCTAACGTATTCGAATGTATTCGGAACGTATTCTCACGTATTCGAATGTATTCGGAACGTATTCTAACGTATTCGAATGTAGTCGGAACGTATTCTAACGTATTCGAATGTAGTCGGAACGTATTCTAACGTATTCGAATGTAGTCGGAACGTATTCTAACGTATTCGAATGTAGTCGGAATGTATTCTAACGTATTCGAATGTATTCGGAACGTATTCTAACGTATTCGAATGTAGTTGGAACGTATTCTAACGTATTCGAATGTATTCGGAACGTATTCTAACGTATTCGAATGTATTCGGAACGTATTCTCACGTATTCGAATGTATTCGGAACGTATTCTAACGTATTCGAATGTAGTCGGAACGTATTCTAACGTATTCGAATGTATTCGGAACGTATTCTAACGTATTCGATTGTAGTCGGAACGTATTCTAACGTATTCGAATGTATTCGGAACGTATTCTAACGTATTCGAATGTATTCGGAACGTATTCTAACGTATTCGAATGTAGTCGGAACGTATTCTAACGTATTCGAATGTATTCGGAACGTATTCTAACGTATTCGAATGTAGTCGGAACGTATTCTAACGTATTCGAATGTAGTTGGAACGTATTCTAACGTATTCGAATGTATTCGGAACAAATTCTAACGTATTCGAATGTATTCGGAACGTATTCTAACGTATTCGATTGTAGTCGGAACGTATTCTAACGTATTCGAATGTAGTCGGAACGTATTCTAACGTATTCGAATGTATTCGGAACGTATTCTAACGTATTCGAATGTAGTCGGAACGTATTCTAACGTATTCGAATGTATTCGGAACGTATTCTAACGTATTCGAATGTATTCGGAACGTATTCTAACGTATTCGAATGTATTCGGAACAAATTCTAACGTATTCGAATGTATTCGGAACGTATTCTAACGTATTCGAATGTATTCGGAACGTATTCTAACGTATTCGAATGTATTCGGAACGTATTCTAACGTATTCGAATGTAGTCGGAACGTATTCTAACGTATTCGAATGTATTCGGAACGTATTCTAACGTATTCGATTGTAGTCGGAACGTATTCTAACGTATTCGAATGTAGTCGGAACGTATTCTAACGTATTCGAATGTAGTCGGAACGTATTCTAACGTATTCGAATGTATTCGGAACGTATTCTAACGTATTCGAATGTATTCGGAACGTATTCTAACGTATTCGAATGTATTCGGAACGTATTCTAACGTATTCGAATGTATTCGGAACAAATTCTAACGTATTCGAATGTATTCGGAACGTATTCTAACGTATTCGAATGTATTCGGAACGTATTCTAACGTATTCGATTGTAGTCGGAACGTATTCTAACGTATTCGAATGTAGTCGGAACGTATTCTAACGTATTCGAATGTAGTCGGAACGTATTCTAACGTATTCGAATGTATTCGGAACGTATTCTAACGTATTCGAATGTAGTCGGAACGTATTCTAACGTATTCGAATGTAGTCGGAACGTATTCTAACGTATTCGAATGTATTCGAATGTAGTCGGAACGTATTCTAACGTATTCGAATGTATTCGGAACGTATTCTAACGTATTCGAATGTATTCGGAACGTATTCTAACGTATTCGAATGTATTCGAATGTAGTCGGAACGTATTCTAACGTATTCGAATGTATTCGGAACGTATTCTAACGTATTCGAATGTATTCGGAACGTATTCTAACGTATTCGAATGTAGTCGGAACGTATTCTAACGTATTCGAATGTATTCGGAACGTATTCTAACGTATTCGATTGTAGTCGGAACGTATTCTAACGTATTCGAATGTATTCGGAACGTATTCTAACGTATTCGAATGTAGTCGGAACGTATTCTAACGTATTCGAATGTATTCGGAACGTATTCTAACGTATTCGAATGTATTCGGAACGTATTCTAACGTATTCGAATGTATTCGGAACGTATTCTAACGTATTCGAATGTATTCGGAACGTATTCTAACGTATTCGAATGTATTCGGAACGTATTCTAACGTATTCGAATGTATTCGGAACGTATTCTAACGTATTCGAATGTATTCGGAACGTATTCTAACGTATTCGAATGTATTCGGAACGTATTCTAACGTATTCGAATGTATTCGGAACGTATTCTAACGTATTCGAATGTATTCGGAACGTATTCTAACGTATTCGAATGTATTCGGAACGTATTCTAACGTATTCGAATGTAGTCGGAACGTATTCTAACGTATTCGAATGTATTCGGAACGTATTCTAACGTATTCGAATGTATTCGGAACGTATTCTAACGTATTCGAATGTAGTCGGAACGTATTCTAACGTATTCGAATGTATTCGGAACGTATTCTAACGTATTCGAATGTATTCGGAACGCATTCTAACGTATTCGAATGTAGTCGGAACGTATTCTAACGTATTCGAATGTATTCGGAACGTATTCTAACGTATTCGAATGTAGTCGGAACGTATTCTCACGTGTTCGAATGTATTCGGAACGTATTCTAACGTATTCGAATGTAGTCGGAACGTATTCTAACGTATTCGAATGTATTCGGAACGTATTCTAACGTATTCGAATGTAGTCGGAACGTATTCTAACGTATTCGAATGTATTCGGAACGTATTCTCACGTATTCGAATGTAGTCGGAACGTATTCTAACGTATTCGAATGTATTCGGAACGTATTCTAACGTATTCGAATGTATTCGGAACGTATTCTAACGTATTCGAATGTATTCGGAACGTATTCTAACGTATTCGAATGTATTCGGAACGTATTCTAACGTATTCGAATGTATTCGGAACGTATTCTAACGTATTCGAATGTATTCGGAACGTATTCTAACGTATTCGAATGTATTCGGAACGTATTCTAACGTATTCGAATGTATTCGGAACGTATTCTAACGTATTCGAATGTATTCGGAACGTATTCTAACGTATTCGAATGTAGTCGGAACGTATTCTAACGTATTCGAATGTATTCGGAACGTATTCTAACGTATTCGAATGTATTCGGAACGTATTCTAACGTATTCGAATGTAGTCGGAACGTATTCTAACGTATTCGAATGTATTCGGAACGTATTCTAACGTATTCGAATGTATTCGGAACGCATTCTAACGTATTCGAATGTAGTCGGAACGTATTCTAACGTATTCGAATGTAGTCGGAACGTATTCTAACGTATTCGAATGTATTCGGAACGTATTCTAACGTATTCGAATGTATTCGGAACGTATTCTAACGTATTCGAATGTATTCGGAACGTATTCTAACGTATTCGAATGTATTCGGAACGTATTCTAACGTATTCGAATGTATTCGGAACGTATTCTAACGTATTCGAATGTATTCGGAACGTATTCTAACGTATTCGAATGTATTCGGAACGTATTCTAACGTATTCGAATGTATTCGGAACGTATTCTAACGTATTCGAATGTATTCGGAACGTATTCTAACGTATTCGAATGTATTCGGAACGTATTCTAACGTATTCGAATGTATTCGGAACGTATTCTAACGTATTCGAATGTATTCGGAACGTATTCTAACGTATTCGAATGTATTCGGAACGTATTCTAACGTATTCGAATGTATTCGGAACGTATTCTAACGTATTCGAATGTATTCGGAACGCATTCTAACGTATTCGAATGTAGTCGGAACGTATTCTAACGTATTCGAATGTAGTCGGAACGTATTCTAACGTATTCGAATGTATTCGGAACGTATTCTAACGTATTCGAATGTATTCGGAACGTATTCTAACGTATTCGAATGTATTCGGAACGTATTCTAACGTATTCGAATGTATTCGGAACGTATTCTAACGTATTCGAATGTATTCGGAACGTATTCTAACGTATTCGAATGTATTCGGAACGTATTCTAACGTATTCGAATGTATTCGGAACGTATTCTAACGTATTCGAATGTATTCGGAACGTATTCTAACGTATTCGAATGTATTCGGAACGCATTCTAACGTATTCGAATGTATTCGGAACGTATTCTAACGTATTCGAATGTATTCGGAACGTATTCTAACGTATTCGAATGTATTCGGAACGTATTCTAACGTATTCGAATGTATTCGGAACGCATTCTAACGTATTCGAATGTAGTCGGAACGTATTCTAACGTATTCGAATGTATTCGGAACGTATTCTAACGTATTCGAATGTAGTCGGAACGTATTCTAACGTATTCGAATGTATTCGGAACGTATTCTAACGTATTCGAATGAATTCGGAACAAATTCTAACGTATTCGAATGCATTCGGAACGTATTCTAACGTATTCGAATGTAGTCGGAACGTATTCTAACGTATTCGAATGTATTCGGAACGTATTCTAACGTATTCGAATGTATTCGGAACGTATTCTAACGTATTCGAATGTATTCGGAACGTATTCTAACGTATTCGAATGTATTCGGAACGTATTCTAACGTATTCGAATGTAGTCGGAACGTATTCTAACGTATTCGAATGTATTCGGAACGTATTCTAACGTATTCGAATGTATTCGGAACGCATTCTAACGTATTCGAATGTAGTCGGAACGTATTCTAACGTATTCGAATGTATTCGGAACGTATTCTAACGTATTCGAATGTAGTCGGAACGTATTCTCACGTATTCGAATGTATTCGGAACGTATTCTAACGTATTCGAATGTAGTCGGAACGTATTCTAACGTATTCGAATGTATTCGGAACGTATTCTCACGTATTCGAATGTAGTCGGAACGTATTCTAACGTATTCGAATGTATTCGGAACGTATTCTAACGTATTCGAATGTATTCGGAACGTATTCTAACGTATTCGAATGTATTCGGAACGTATTCTAACGTATTCGAATGTAGTCGGAACGTATTCTAACGTATTCGAATGTAGTCGGAACGTATTCTAACGTATTCGAATGTATTCGGAACGTATTCTAACGTATTCGAATGTATTCGGAACGTATTCTAACGTATTCGAATGTATTCGGAACGTATTCTAACGTATTCGAATGTATTCGGAACGTATTCTAACGTATTCGAATGTATTCGGAACGTATTCTAACGTATTCGAATGTATTCGGAACGTATTCTAACGTATTCGAATGTATTCGGAATGTATTCTAACGTATTCGAATGTATTCGGAACGTATTCTAACGTATTCGAATGTAGTCGGAATGTATTCTAACGTATTCGAATGTATTAGAAATACGAACGTATTCTAACGTTTTCGAATGTATTCGGAACGTATTCTAACGTATTCGAATGTATTCGGAATGTATTCTAACGTATTCGAATGTATTCGGAACGTATTCTAACGTATTCGAATGTAGTCGGAATGTATTCTAACGTATTCGAATGTATTCGGAACGTATTCTAACGTATTCGAATGTAGTCGGAACGTATTCTAACGTATTCGAATGTAGTCGGAACGTATTCTAACGTATTCGAATGTATTCGGAACGTATTCTAACGTATTCGAATGTATTCGGAACGTATTCTAACGTATTCGAATGTAGTCGGAACGTATTCTAACGTATTCGAATGTATTCGGAACGTATTCTAACGTATTCGAATGTATTCGGAACGTATTCTAACGTATTCGAATGTATTCGGAATGTATTCTAACGTATTCGAATGTAGTCGGAATGTATTCTAACGTATTCGAATGTATTCGGAACGTATTCTAACGTATTCGAATGTAGTCGGAACGTATTCTAACGTATTCGAATGTAGTCGGAACGTATTCTAACGTATTCGAATGTATTCGGAACGTATTCTAACGTATTCGAATGTATTCGGAACGTATTCTAACGTATTCGAATGTAGTCGGAACGTATTCTAACGTATTCGAATGTATTCGGAACGTATTCTAACGTATTCGAATGTATTCGGAACGTATTCTAACGTATTCGAATGTATTCGGAACGTATTCTAACGTATTCGAATGTATTCGGAACGCATTCTAACGTATTCGAATGTAGTCGGAACGTATTCTAACGTATTCGAATGTATTCGGAACGTATTCTCACGTATTCGAATGTATTCGGAACGTATTCTAACGTATTCGAATGTATTCGAATGTAGTCGGAACGTATTCTAACGTATTCGAATGTAGTCGGAACGTATTCTAACGTATTCGAATGTATTCGGAACGTATTCTAACGTATTCGAATGTATTCGGAACGTATTCTAACGTATTCGAATGTATTCGGAACGTATTCTAACGTATTCGAATGTATTCGGAACGTATTCTCACGTATTCGAATGTATTCGGAACGTATTCTCACGTATTCGAATGTACTCGGAACGTATTCTAACGTATTCGAATGTATTCGGAACGTATTCTAACGTATTCGAATGTATTCGGAACGTATTCTAGCGTATTCGAATGTATTCGGAACGTATTCTAACGTATTCGAATGTAGTCGGAACGTATTCTAACGTATTCGAATGTATTCGGAACGTATTCTAACGTATTCGAATGTAGTCGGAACGTATTCTAACGTATTCGAATGTATTCGGAACGTATTCTAACGTATTCGAATGTATTCGGAACGTATTCTAACGTATTCGAATGTAGTTGGAACGTATTCTAACGTATTCGAATGTATTCGGAACGTATTCTAACGTATTCGAATGTATTCGGAACGTATTCTAACGTATTCGAATGTATTCGGAACGTATTCTAACGTATTCGAATGTATTCGGAATGTATTCTAACGTATTCGAATGTAGTCGGAATGTATTCTAACGTATTCGAATGTATTCGGAACGTATTCTAACGTATTCGAATGTAGTCGGAACGTATTCTAACGTATTCGAATGTAGTCGGAACGTATTCTAACGTATTCGAATGTATTCGGAACGTATTCTAACGTATTCGAATGTATTCGGAACGTATTCTAACGTATTCGAATGTAGTCGGAACGTATTCTAACGTATTCGAATGTATTCGGAACGTATTCTAACGTATTCGAATGTATTCGGAACGTATTCTAACGTATTCGAATGTATTCGGAACGTATTCTAACGTATTCGAATGTATTCGGAACGCATTCTAACGTATTCGAATGTAGTCGGAACGTATTCTAACGTATTCGAATGTATTCGGAACGTATTCTCACGTATTCGAATGTATTCGGAACGTATTCTCACGTATTCGAATGTATTCGGAACGTATTCTAACGTATTCGAATGTATTCGAATGTAGTCGGAACGTATTCTAACGTATTCGAATGTAGTCGGAACGTATTCTAACGTATTCGAATGTATTCGGAACGTATTCTAACGTATTCGAATGTATTCGGAACGTATTCTAACGTATTCGAATGTATTCGGAACGTATTCTAACGTATTCGAATGTAGTCGGAACGTATTCTAACGTATTCGAATGTATTCGGAACGTATTCTAACGTATTCGAATGTATTCGGAACGTATTCTAACGTATTCGAATGTAGTCGGAACGTATTCTAACGTATTCGAATGTATTCGGAACGTATTCTAACGTATTCGAATGTATTCGGAACGTATTCTAACGTATTCGAATGTAGTCGGAACGTATTCTCACGTATTCGAATGTATTCGGAACGTATTCTAACGTATTCGAATGTATTCGGAACGTATTCTAACGTATTCGAATGTATTCGGAACGTATTCTAACGTATTCGAATGTAGTCGGAACGTATTCTAACGTATTCGAATGTATTCGGAACGTATTCTCACGAACGTATTCTAACGTATTCGAATGTATTCGGAACGTATTCTAACGTATTCGAATGTAGTCGGAACGTATTCTAACGTATTCGAATGTATTCGGAACGTATTCTCACGTATTCGAATGTACTCGGAACGTATTCTAACGTATTCGAATGTATTCGGAACGTATTCTCACGTATTCGAATGTATTCGGAACGTATTCTCACGTATTCGAATGTACTCGGAACGTATTCTAACGTATTCGAATGTATTCGGAACGTATTCTAACGTATTCGAATGTATTCGGAACGTATTCTAGCGTATTCGAATGTATTCGGAACGTATTCTAACGTATTCGAATGTAGTCGGAACGTATTCTAACGTATTCGAATGTATTCGGAACGTATTCTAACGTATTCGAATGTAGTCGGAACGTATTCTAACGTATTCGAATGTATTCGGAACGTATTCTAACGTATTCGAATGTATTCGGAACGTATTCTAACGTATTCGAATGTAGTTGGAACGTATTCTAACGTATTCGAATGTAGTTGGAACGTATTCTAACGTATTCGAATGTATTCGGAACGTATTCTAACGTATTCGAATGTATTCGGAACGTATTCTAACGTATTCGAATGTATTCGGAACGTATTCTAACGTATTCGAATGTATTCGGAACGTATTCTAACGTATTCGAATGTATTCGGAACGTATTCTAACGTATTCGAATGTAGTCGGAACGTATTCTAACGTATTCGAATGTAGTCGGAACGTATTCTAACGTATTCGAATGTAGTCGGAACGTATTCTAACGTATTCGAATGTATTCGGAACATATTCTAACGTATTCGAATGTATTCGGAACGTATTCTAACGTATTCGAATGTATTCGGAACGTATTCTAACGTATTCGAATGTATTCGGAACGTATTCTAACGTATTCGAATGTATTCGGAACGTATTCTAACGTATTCGAATGTATTCGGAACGTATTCTAACGTATTCGAATGTATTCGGAACGTATTCTAACGTATTCGAATGTAGTCGGAACGTATTCTAACGTATTCGAATGTAGTCGGAACGTATTCTAACGTATTCGAATGTATTCGGAACATATTCTAACGTATTCGAATGTATTCGGAACGTATTCTAACGTATTCGAATGTATTCGGAACGTATTCTAACGTATTCGAATGTATTCGGAACGTATTCTAACGTATTCGAATGTAGTCGGAACGTATTCTAACGTATTCGAATGTAGTCGGAACGTATTCTAACGTATTCGAATGTATTCGGAACGTATTCTAACGTATTCGAATGTATTCGGAACGTATTCTAACGTATTCGAATGTATTCGGAACGTATTCTAACGTATTCGAATGTAGTCGGAACGTATTCTAACGTATTCGAATGTATTCGGAACGTATTCTAACGTATTCGAATGTAGTCGGAACGTATTCTAACGTATTCGAATGTATTCGGAACGTATTCTAACGTATTCGAATGTATTCGGAACGTATTCTAACGTATTCGAATGTATTCGGAACGTATTCTAACGTATTCGAATGTATTCGGAATGTATTCTAACGTATTCGAATGTAATCGGAACGTATTCTAACGTATTCGAATGTAGTCGGAATGTATTCTAACGTATTCGAATGTATTAGAAATACGAACGTATTCTAACGTTTTCGAATGTATTCGGAACGTATTCTAACGTATTCGAATGTATTCGGAATGTATTCTAACGTATTCGAATGTATTCGGAACGTATTCTAACGTATTCGAATGTATTCGGAACGTATTCTAACGTATTCGAATGTATTCGGAACGTATTCTAACGTATTCGAATGTATTCGGAACGTATTCTAACGTATTCGAATGTAGTCGGAACGTATTCTAACGTATTCGAATGTATTCGGAACGTATTCTAACGTATTCGAATGTATTCGGAACGTATTCTAACGTATTCGAATGTATTCGGAACGTATTCTAACGTATTCGAATGTATTCGGAATGTATTCTAACGTATTCGAATGTATTCGGAACGTATTCTAACGTATTCGAATGTAGTCGGAATGTATTCTAACGTATTCGAATGTATTAGAAATACGAACGTATTCTAACGTTTTCGAATGTATTCGGAACGTATTCTAACGTATTCGAATGTAGTCGGAACGTATTCTAACGTATTCGAATGTAGTCGGAACGTATTCTAACGTATTCGAATGTATTCGGAACATATTCTAACGTATTCGAATGTATTCGGAACGTATTCTAACGTATTCGAATGTATTCGGAACGTATTCTAACGTATTCGAATGTAGTCGGAACGTATTCTAACGTATTCGAATGTAGTCGGAACGTATTCTAACGTATTCGAATGTATTCGGAACGTATTCTAACGTATTCGAATGTATTCGGAACGTATTCTAACGTATTCGAATGTATTCGGAACGTATTCTAACGTATTCGAATGTAGTCGGAACGTATTCTAACGTATTCGAATGTATTCGGAACGTATTCTGACGTATTCGAATGTAGTCGGAACGTATTCTAACGTATTCGAATGTATTCGGAACGTATTCTAACGTATTCGAATGCATTCGGAACGTATTCTAACGTATTCGAATGTATTCGGAACGTATTCTAACGTATTCGAATGTATTCGGAATGTATTCTAACGTATTCGAATGTATTCGGAACGTATTCTAACGTATTCGAATGTAGTCGGAATGTATTCTAACGTATTCGAATGTATTAGAAATACGAACGTATTCTAACGTTTTCGAATGTATTCGGAACGTATTCTAACGTATTCGAATGTATTCGGAATGTATTCTAACGTATTCGAATGTATTCGGAACGTATTCTAACGTATTCGAATGTAGTCGGAATGTATTCTAACGTATTCGAATGTATTCGGAACGTATTCTAACGTATTCGAATGTAGTCGGAACTAGGGTTGTTAATCGAGTTCAAAATTTCGAGTTTTCGAGTTTTCGAGTTTTCGAGTTTTGGGAAATTTCGAGTTTTCGAGTTTTCGAGTTTTCGAGTTTTGGGAAATTTCGAGTTTTCGAGTTATCGAGTTTTCGAGTTTTGGGAAATTTCGAGTTTTCGAGTTTTCGAGTTTTTGAGTTTTGGGAAATTTCGAGTTTTCGAGTTTTCGAGTTTTTGAGTTTTGGGAAATTTCGAGTTTTCGAGTTTCGAGTTCGACTCAACTCGAAAATTTTCGAGTTTTTTTCGAGTCGAGTCGAGTTTTGAGTGTTTTTGGACCCAAAATAGACATTTTTCGAGTCCGAAATTTTGATTTTCGAGTTTTCGCGTTCAAAATTTCGAGTTTTCGAGTTTTCGAGTTTTCGAGTTTTGGGAAATTTCGAGTTTTCGAGTTTTCGAGTTTTTGAGTTTTGGGAAATTTCGAGTTTTCGAGTTTTCGAGTTGTCGCGTTTTTGGAAAATTTCGAGTTTTCGAGTTTTCGAGTTTTCGAGTTTTGAGAAATTTCGAGTTTTCGAGTTTCGAGTTCGACTCAACTCGAAAATTTTCGAGTTTTTTCGAGTCGAGTCGAGTTTCGAGTTCGAGTTTAACAACCCTAGTCGGAACGTATTCTAACGTATTCGAATGTAGTCGGAACGTATTCTAACGTATTCGAATGTATTCGGAACGTATTCTAACGTATTCGAATGTATTCGGAACGTATTCTAACGTATTCGAATGTAGTCGGAACGTATTCTAACGTATTCGAATGTATTCGGAACGTATTCTAACGTATTCGAATGTATTCGGAACGTATTCTAACGTATTCGAATGTATTCGGAACGTATTCTAACGTATTCGAATGTAGTCGGAACGTATTCTAACGTATTCGAATGTATTCGGAACGTATTCTAACGTATTCGAATGTATTCGGAACGTATTCTAACGTATTCGAATGTATTCGGAACGTATTCTAACGTATTCGAATGTATTCGGAATGTATTCTAACGTATTCGAATGTATTCGGAACGTATTCTAACGTATTCGAATGTAGTCGGAATGTATTCTAACGTATTCGAATGTATTAGAAATACGAACGCATTCTAACGTTTTCGAATGTATTCGGAACGTATTCTAACGTATTCGAATGTATTCGGAATGTATTCTAACGTATTCGAATGTATTCGGAACGTATTCTAACGTATTCGAATGTAGTCGGAATGTATTCTAACGTATTCGAATGTATTCGGAACGTATTCTAACGTATTCGAATGTAGTCGGAACGTATTCTAACGTATTCGAATGTAGTCGGAACGTATTCTAACGTATTCGAATGTATTCGGAACGTATTCTAACGTATTCGAATGTATTCGGAACGTATTCTAACGTATTCGAATGTAGTCGGAACGTATTCTAACGTATTCGAATGTATTCGGAACGTATTCTAACGTATTCGAATGTATTCGGAACGTATTCTAACGTATTCGAATGTATTCGGAATGTATTCTAACGTATTCGAATGTATTCGGAACGTATTCTAACGTATTCGAATGTAGTCGGAATGTATTCTAACGTATTCGAATGTATTAGAAATACGAACGTATTCTAACGTATTCGAATGTATTCGGAACGTATTCTAACGTATTCGAATGTATTCGGAATGTATTCTAACGTATTCGAATGTATTCGGAACGTATTCTAACGTATTCGAATGTAGTCGGAATGTATTCTAACGTATTCGAATGTATTCGGAACGTATTTTAACGTATTCGAATGTAGTCGGAACGTATTCTAACGTATTCGAATGTATTCGGAACGTATTCTAACGTATTCGAATGTATTCGGAACGTATTCTAACGTATTCGAATGTATTCGGAACGTATTCTAACGTATTCGAATGTAGTCGGAACGTATTCTAACGTATTCGAATGTAGTCGGAACGTATTCTAACGTATTCGAATGTAGTCGGAACGTATTCTAACGTATTCGAATGTATTCGGAACATATTCTTACGTATTCGAATGTATTCGGAACGTATTCTAACGTATTCGAATGTATTCGGAACGTATTCTAACGTATTCGAATGTATTCGGAACGTATTCTAACGTATTCGAATGTATTCGGAACGTATTCTAACGTATTCGAATGTAGTCGGAACGTATTCTAACGTATTCGAATGTAGTCGGAACGTATTCTAACGTATTCGAATGTAGTCGGAACGTATTCTAACGTATTCGAATGTAGTCGGAACGTATTCTAACGTATTCGAATGTATTCGGAACATATTCTAACGTATTCGAATGTATTCGGAACGTATTCTAACGTATTCGAATGTATTCGGAACGTATTCTAACGTATTCGAATGTATTCGGAACGTATTCTAACGTATTCGAATGTAGTCGGAACGTATTCTAACGTATTCGAATGTAGTCGGAACGTATTCTAACGTATTCGAATGTATTCGGAACGTATTCTAACGTATTCGAATGTATTCGGAACGTATTCTAACGTATTCGAATGTATTCGGAACGTATTCTAACGTGTTCGAATGTAGTCGGAACGTATTCTAACGTATTCGAATGTATTCGGAACGTATTCTAACGTATTCGAATGTAGTCGGAACGTATTCTAACGTATTCGAATGTATTCGGAACGTATTCTAACGTATTCGAATGTATTCGGAACGTATTCTAACGTATTCGAATGTATTCGGAACGTATTCTAACGTATTCGAATGTATTCGGAATGTATTCTAACGTATTCGAATGTATTCGGAACGTATTCTAACGTATTCGAATGTAGTCGGAATGTATTCTAACGTATTCGAATGTATTAGAAATACGAACGTATTCTAACGTTTTCGAATGTATTCGGAACGTATTCTAACGTATTCGAATGTATTCGGAACGTATTCTAACGTATTCGAATGTATTCGGAACGTATTCTAACGTATTCGAATGTATTCGGAACGTATTCTAACGTATTCGAATGTAGTTGGAACGTATTCTAACGTATTCGAATGTATTCGGAACGTATTCTAACGTATTCGAATGTATTCGGAACGTATTCTAACGTATTCGAATGTATTCGGAACGTATTCTAACGTATTCGAATGTATTCGGAACGTATTCTAACGTATTCGAATGTATTCGGAACGTATTCTAACGTATTCGAATGTAGTCGGAACGTATTCTAACGTATTCGAATGTATTCGGAACGTATTCTAACGTATTCGAATGTATTCGGAACGTATTCTAGCGTATTCGAATGTATTCGGAACGTATTCTAACGTATTCGAATGTAGTCGGAACGTATTCTAACGTATTCGAATGTATTCGGAACGTATTCTAACGTATTCGAATGTAGTCGGAACGTATTCTAACGTATTCGAATGTATTCGGAACGTATTCTAACGTATTCGAATGTATTCGGAACGTATTCTAACGTATTCGAATGTAGTTGGAACGTATTCTAACGTATTCGAATGTAGTTGGAACGTATTCTAACGTATTCGAATGTAGTTGGAACGTATTCTAACGTATTCGAATGTATTCGGAACGTATTCTAACGTATTCGAATGTATTCGGAACGTATTCTAACGTATTCGAATGTATTCGGAACGTATTCTAACGTATTCGAATGTATTCGGAACGTATTCTAACGTATTCGAATGTATTCGGAACGTATTCTAACGTATTCGAATGTAGTCGGAACGTATTCTAACGTATTCGAATGTAGTCGGAACGTATTCTAACGTATTCGAATGTAGTCGGAACGTATTCTAACGTATTCGAATGTATTCGGAACATATTCTAACGTATTCGAATGTATTCGGAACGTATTCTAACGTATTCGAATGTATTCGGAACGTATTCTAACGTATTCGAATGTATTCGGAACGTATTCTAACGTATTCGAATGTATTCGGAACGTATTCTAACGTATTCGAATGTAGTCGGAACGTATTCTAACGTATTCGAATGTAGTCGGAACGTATTCTAACGTATTCGAATGTAGTCGGAACGTATTCTAACGTATTCGAATGTAGTCGGAACGTATTCTAACGTATTCGAATGTATTCGGAACATATTCTAACGTATTCGAATGTATTCGGAACGTATTCTAACGTATTCGAATGTATTCGGAACGTATTCTAACGTATTCGAATGTATTCGGAACGTATTCTAACGTATTCGAATGTAGTCGGAACGTATTCTAACGTATTCGAATGTAGTCGGAACGTATTCTAACGTATTCGAATGTATTCGGAACGTATTCTAACGTATTCGAATGTATTCGGAACGTATTCTAACGTATTCGAATGTATTCGGAACGTATTCTAACGTATTCGAATGTAGTCGGAACGTATTCTAACGTATTCGAATGTATTCGGAACGTATTCTAACGTATTCGAATGTAGTCGGAACGTATTCTAACGTATTCGAATGTATTCGGAACGTATTCTAACGTATTCGAATGTATTCGGAACGTATTCTAACGTATTCGAATGTATTCGGAACGTATTCTAACGTATTCGAATGTATTCGGAACGTATTCTAACGTATTCGAATGTAGTCGGAACGTATTCTAACGTATTCGAATGTAGTCGGAACGTATTCTAACGTATTCGAATGTAGTCGGAACGTATTCTAACGTATTCGAATGTAGTCGGAACGTATTCTAACGTATTCGAATGTAGTCGAAACGTATTCTAACGTATTCGAATGTATTCGGAACGTATTCTAACGTATTCGAATGTAGTCGGAACGTATTCTAACGTATTCGAATGTATTCGGAACGTATTCTAACGTATTCGAATGTATTCGGAACGTATTCTAACGTATTCGAATGTATTCGGAACGTATTCTAACGTATTCGAATGTATTCGGAACGTATTCTAACGTATTCGAATGTAGTCGGAACGTATTCTAACGTATTCGAATGTAGTCGGAACGTATTCTAACGTATTCGAATGTAGTCGGAACGTATTCTAACGTATTCGAATGTAGTCGGAACGTATTCTAACGTATTCGAATGTAGTCGGAACGTATTCTAACGTATTCGAATGTATTCGGAACGTATTCTAACGTATTCGAATGTAGTCGGAATGTGTTCTAACGTATTCGAATGTATTAGAAATACGAACGTATTCTAACGTATTCCAATGTATTCGGAACGTATTCTAACGTATTCGAATGTATTCGGAACGTATTCTAACGTATTCGAATGTATTCGGAACGTATTCTAACGTATTCGAATGTATTCGGAACGTATTCTAACGTATTCGAATGTATTCGGAATGTATTCTAACGTATTCGAATGTATTCGGAACGTATTCTAACGTATTCGAATGTAGTCGGAATGTATTCTAACGTATTCGAATGTATTCGGAACGTATTCTAACGTATTCGAATGTATTCGGAACGTATTCTAACGTATTCGAATGTAGTCGGAACGTATTCTAACGTATTCGAATGTATTCGGAACGTATTCTAACGTATTCGAATGTATTCGGAACGTATTCTAACGTATTCGAATGTATTCGGAATGTATTCTAACGTATTCGAATGTATTCGGAACGTATTCTAACGTATTCGAATGTAGTCGGAATGTATTCTAACGTATTCGAATGTATTAGAAATACGAACGTATTCTAACGTATTCGAATGTATTCGGAACGTATTCTAACGTATTCGAATGTATTCGGAATGTATTCTAACGTATTCGAATGTATTCGGAACGTATTCTAACGTATTCGAATGTAGTCGGAATGTATTCTAACGTATTCGAATGTATTCGGAACGTATTCTAACGTATTCGAATGTAGTCGGAACGTATTCTAACGTATTCGAATGTAGTCCGAACGTATTCTAACGTATTCGAATGTATTCGGAACGTATTCTAACGTATTCGAATGTATTCGGAACGTATTCTAACGTATTCGAATGTAGTCGGAACGTATTCTAACGTATTCGAATGTATTCGGAACGTATTCTAACGTATTCGAATGTATTCGGAACGTATTCTAACGTATTCGAATGTATTCGGAACGTATTCTAACGTATTCGAATGTATTCGGAACGTATTCTAACGTATTCGAATGTAGTCGGAACGTATTCTAACGTATTCGAATGTATTCGGAACGTATTCTCACGTATTCGAATGTATTCGGAACGTATTCTAACGTATTCGAATGTATTCGAATGTAGTCGGAACGTATTCTAACGTATTCGAATGTATTCGGAACGTATTCTAACGTATTCGAATGTAGTCGGAACGTATTCTAACGTATTCGAATGTATTCGGAACGTATTCTCACGTATTCGAATGTATTCGGAACGTATTCTAACGTATTCGAATGTATTCGAATGTAGTCGGAACGTATTCTAACGTATTCGAATGTAGTCGGAACGTATTCTAACGTATTCGAATGTATTCGGAACGTATTCTAACGTATTCGAATGTATTCGGAACGTATTCTAACGTATTCGAATGTATTCGGAACGTATTCTAACGTATTCGAATGTATTCGGAACGTATTCTCACGTATTCGAATGTATTCGGAACGTATTCTAACGTATTCGAATGTATTCGGAACGTATTCTAACGTATTCGAATGTAGTCGGAACGTATTCTAACGTATTCGAATGTATTCGGAACGTATTCTAACGTATTCGAATGTATTCGGAACGTATTCTAACGTATTCGAATGTATTCGGAACGTATTCTCACGTATTCGAATGTATTCGGAACGTATTCTAACGTATTCGAATGTAGTCGGAATGTATTCTAACGTATTCGAATGTATTAGAAATACGAACGTATTCTAACGTATTCGAATGTATTCGGAACGTATTCTAACGTATTCGAATGTATTCGGAATGTATTCTAACGTATTCGAATGTATTCGGAACGTATTCTAACGTATTCGAATGTAGTCGGAATGTATTCTAACGTATTCGAATGTATTCGGAACCTATTCTAACGTATTCGAATGTAGTCGGAACGTATTCTAACGTATTCGAATGTAGTCCGAACGTATTCTAACGTATTCGAATGTATTCGGAACGTATTCTAACGTATTCGAATGTATTCGGAACGTATTCTAACGTATTCGAATGTAGTCGGAACGTATTCTAAACGTATTCGAATGTATTCGGAACGTATTCTAACGTATTCGAATGTATTCGGAACGTATTCTAACGTATTCGAATGTATTCGGAACGTATTCTAACGTATTCGAATGTATTCGGAACGTATTCTAACGTATTCGAATGTAGTCGGAACGTATTCTAACGTATTCGAATGTATTCGGAACGTATTCTCACGTATTCGAATGTATTCGGAACGTATTCTCACGTATTCGAATGTATTCGGAACGTATTCTAACGTATTCGAATGTATTCGAATGTAGTCGGAACGTATTCTAACGTATTCGAATGTAGTCGGAACGTATTCTAACGTATTCGAATGTATTCGGAACGTATTCTAACGTATTCGAATGTATTCGGAACGTATTCTAACGTATTCGAATGTATTCGGAACGTATTCTAACGTATTCGAATGTATTCGGAACGTATTCTCACGTATTCGAATGTATTCGGAACGTATTCTAACGTATTCGAATGTATTCGGAACGTATTCTAACGTATTCGAATGTAGTCGGAACGTATTCTAACGTATTCGAATGTATTCGGAACGTATTCTAACGTATTCGAATGTATTCGGAACGTATTCTAACGTATTCGAATGTATTCGGAACGTATTCTCACGTATTCGAATGTATTCGGAACGTATTCTAACGTATTCGAATGTAGTCGGAATGTATTCTAACGTATTCGAATGTATTAGAAATACGAACGTATTCTAACGTATTCGAATGTATTCGGAACGTATTCTAACGTATTCGAATGTATTCGGAATGTATTCTAACGTATTCGAATGTATTCGGAACGTATTCTAACGTATTCGAATGTAGTCGAATGTATTCTAACGTATTCGAATGTATTCGGAACGTATTCTAACGTATTCGAATGTAGTCGGAACGTATTCTAACGTATTCGAATGTAGTCCGAACGTATTCTAACGTATTCGAATGTATTCGGAACGTATTCTAACGTATTCGAATGTAGTCGGAACGTATTCTAACGTATTCGAATGTAGTCGGAACGTATTCTAACGTATTCGAATGTATTCGGAACGTATTCTAACGTATTCGAATGTATTCGGAACGTATTCTAACGTATTCGAATGTATTCGGAACGTATTCTAACGTATTCGAATGTAGTCGGAACGTATTCTAACGTATTCGAATGTATTCGGAACGTATTCTCACGTATTCGAATGTATTCGGAACGTATTCTAACGTATTCGAATGTATTCGAATGTAGTCGGAACGTATTCTAACGTATTCGAATGTAGTCGGAACGTATTCTAACGTATTCGAATGTATTCGGAACGTATTCTAACGTATTCGAATGTATTCGGAACGTATTCTAACGTATTCGAATGTATTCGAATGTAGTCGGAACGTATTCTAACGTATTCGAATGTAGTCGGAACGTATTCTAACGTATTCGAATGTATTCGGAACGTATTCTAACGTATTCGAATGTATTCGGAACGTATTCTAACGTATTCGAATGTATTCGAATGTAGTCGGAACGTATTCTAACGTATTCGAATGTAGTCGGAACGTATTCTAACGTATTCGAATGTATTCGGAACGTATTCTAACGTATTCGAATGTAGTCGGAACGTATTCTAACGTATTCGAATGTATTCGGAACGTATTCTCACGTATTCGAATGTATTCGGAACGTATTCTAACGTATTCGAATGTATTCGAATGTAGTCGGAACGTATTCTAACGTATTCGAATGTAGTCGGAACGTATTCTAACGTATTCGAATGTATTCGGAACGTATTCTAACGTATTCGAATGTATTCGGAACGTATTCTAACGTATTCGAATGTATTCGGAACGTATTCTAACGTATTCGAATGTATTCGGAACGTATTCTCACGTATTCGAATGTACTCGGAACGTATTCTAACGTATTCGAATGTATTCGGAACGTATTCTAACGTATTCGAATGTATTCGGAACGTATTCTAATGTATTCGAATGTATTCGGAACGTATTCTAACGTATTCGAATGTAGTCGGAACGTATTCTAACGTATTCGAATGTAGTCGGAACGTATTCTAACGTATTCGAATGTATTCGGAACGTATTCTAACGTATTCGAATGTAGTCGGAACGTATTCTAACGTATTCGAATGTAGTCGGAACGTATTCTAACGTATTCGAATGTATTCGGAACGTATTCTAACGTATTCGAATGTATTCGGAACGTATTCTAACGTATTCGAATGTAGTCGGAACGTATTCTAACGTATTCGAATGTATTCGGAACGTATTCTAACGTATTCGAATGTATTCGGAACGTATTCTAACGTATTCGAATGTATTCGGAACGTATTCTAACGTATTCGAATGTATTCGGAACGTATTCTCACGTATTCGAATGTAGTCGGAACGTATTCTAACGTATTCGAATGTATTCGGAACGTATTCTAACGTATTCGAATGTATTCGGAACGTATTCTAACGTATTCGAATGTAGTCGGAACGTATTCTAACGTATTCGAATGTATTCGGAACGTATTCTAACGTATTCGAATGTAGTCGGAACGTATTCTAACGTATTCGAATGTAGTCGGAACGTATTCTAACGTATTCGAATGTATTCGGAACGTATTCGAATGTATTCGAATGTAGTCGGAACGTATTCTAACGTATTCGAATGTAGTCGGAACGTATTCTAACGTATTCGAATGTATTCGGAACGTATTCTAACGTATTCGAATGTATTCGGAACGTATTCTAACGTATTCGAATGTATTCGGAACGTATTCTAACGTATTCGAATGTATTCGGAACGTATTCTCACGTATTCGAATGTACTCGGAACGTATTCTAACGTATTCGAATGTATTCGGAACGTATTCTAACGTATTCGAATGTATTCGGAACGTATTCTAATGTATTCGAATGTATTCGGAACGTATTCTAACGTATTCGAATGTAGTCGGAACGTATTCTAACGTATTCGAATGTAGTCGGAACGTATTCTAACGTATTCGAATGTATTCGGAACGTATTCTAACGTATTCGAATGTAGTCGGAACGTATTCTAACGTATTCGAATGTAGTCGGAACGTATTCTAACGTATTCGAATGTATTCGGAACGTATTCTAACGTATTCGAATGTAGTCGGAACGTATTCTAACGTATTCGAATGTATTCGGAACGTATTCTAACGTATTCGAATGTATTCGGAACGTATTCTAACGTATTCGAATGTAGTCGGAACGTATTCTAGCGTATTCGAATGTAGTCGGAACGTATTCTAACGTATTCGAATGTAGTCGGAACGTATTCTAGCGTATTCGAATGTATTCGGAACGTATTCTAACGTATTCGAATGTAGTCGGAACGTATTCTAACGTATTCGAATGTAGTCGGAACGTATTCTAACGTATTCGAATGTAGTCGGAACGTATTCTAGCGTATTCGAATGTAGTCGGAACGTATTCTAACGTATTCGAATGTAGTCGGAACGTATTCTAGCGTATTCGAATGTATTCGGAACGTATTCTAACGTATTCGAATGTAGTCGGAACGTATTCTAACGTATTCGAATGTAGTCGGAACGTATTCTAACGTATTCGAATGTATTCGGAACGTATTCTAACGTATTCGAATGTAGTCGGAACGTATTCTAACGTATTCGAATGTATTCGGAACGTATTCTAACGTATTCGAATGTATTCGGAACGTATTCTAACGTATTCGAATGTAGTCGGAACGTATTCTAACGTATTCGAATGTATTCGGAACGTATTCTAACGTATTCGAATGTAGTCGGAACGTATTCTAGCGTATTCGAATGTATTCGGAACGTATTCTAATGTATTCGAATGTATTCGGAACGTATTCTAACGTATTCGAATGTAGTCGGAACGTATTCTAACGTATTCGAATGTAGTCGGAACGTATTCTAACGTATTCGAATGTATTCGGAACGTATTCTAACGTATTCGAATGTAGTCGGAACGTATTCTAACGTATTCGAATGTAGTCGGAACGTATTCTAACGTATTCGAATGTATTCGGAACGTATTCTAACGTATTCGAATGTAGTCGGAACGTATTCTAACGTATTCGAATGTATTCGGAACGTATTCTAACGTATTCGAATGTAGTCGGAACGTATTCTAACGTATTCGAATGTAGTCGGAACGTATTCTAACGTATTCGAATGTATTCGGAACGTATTCTAACGTATTCGAATGTAGTCGGAACGTATTCTAGCGTATTCGAATGTATTCGGAACGTATTCTAACGTATTCGAATGTAGTCGGAACGTATTCTAACGTATTCGAATGTAGTCGGAACGTATTCTAACGTATTCGAATGTATTCGGAACGTATTCTAACGTATTCGAATGTAGTCGGAACGTATTCTAACGTATTCGAATGTATTCGGAACGTATTCTAACGTATTCGAATGTATTCGGAACGTATTCTAACGTATTCGAATGTAGTCGGAACGTATTCTAACGTATTCGAATGTATTCGGAACGTATTCTAACGTATTCGAATGTAGTCGGAACGTATTCTAGCGTATTCGAATGTATTCGGAACGTATTCTAATGTATTCGAATGTATTCGGAACGTATTCTAACGTATTCGAATGTAGTCGGAACGTATTCTAACGTATTCGAATGTAGTCGGAACGTATTCTAACGTATTCGAATGTATTCGGAACGTATTCTAACGTATTCGAATGTAGTCGGAACGTATTCTAACGTATTCGAATGTAGTCGGAACGTATTCTAACGTATTCGAATGTATTCGGAACGTATTCTAACGTATTCGAATGTAGTCGGAACGTATTCTAACGTATTCGAATGTATTCGGAACGTATTCTAACGTATTCGAATGTATTCGGAACGTATTCTAACGTATTCGAATGTAGTCGGAACGTATTCTAGCGTATTCGAATGTAGTCGGAACGTATTCTAACGTATTCGAATGTAGTCGGAACGTATTCTAGCGTATTCGAATGTATTCGGAACGTATTCTAACGTATTCGAATGTAGTCGGAACGTATTCTAGCGTATTCGAATGTATTCGGAACGTATTCTAACGTATTCGAATGTAGTCGGAACGTATTCTAACGTATTCGAATGTAGTCGGAACGTATTCTAACGTATTCGAATGTATTCGGAACGTATTCTAACGTATTCGAATGTAGTCGGAACGTATTCTAACGTATTCGAATGTATTCGGAACGTATTCTAACGTATTCGAATGTATTCGGAACGTATTCTAACGTATTCGAATGTAGTCGGAACGTATTCTAACGTATTCGAATGTATTCGGAACGTATTCTAACGTATTCGAATGTAGTCGGAACGTATTCTAGCGTATTCGAATGTATTCGGAACGTATTCTAATGTATTCGAATGTATTCGGAACGTATTCTAACGTATTCGAATGTAGTCGGAACGTATTCTAACGTATTCGAATGTAGTCGGAACGTATTCTAACGTATTCGAATGTATTCGGAACGTATTCTAACGTATTCGAATGTAGTCGGAACGTATTCTAACGTATTCGAATGTAGTCGGAACGTATTCTAACGTATTCGAATGTATTCGGAACGTATTCTAACGTATTCGAATGTAGTCGGAACGTATTCTAACGTATTCGAATGTATTCGGAACGTATTCTAACGTATTCGAATGTATTCGGAACGTATTCTAACGTATTCGAATGTAGTCGGAACGTATTCTAGCGTATTCGAATGTAGTCGGAACGTATTCTAACGTATTCGAATGTAGTCGGAACGTATTCTAGCGTATTCGAATGTATTCGGAACGTATTCTAACGTATTCGAATGTAGTCGGAACGTATTCTAACGTATTCGAATGTAGTCGGAACGTATTCTAACGTATTCGAATGTAGTCGGAACGTATTCTAGCGTATTCGAATGTAGTCGGAACGTATTCTAACGTATTCGAATGTAGTCGGAACGTATTCTAGCGTATTCGAATGTATTCGGAACGTATTCTAACGTATTCGAATGTAGTCGGAACGTATTCTAACGTATTCGAATGTAGTCGGAACGTATTCTAACGTATTCGAATGTATTCGGAACGTATTCTAACGTATTCGAATGTAGTCGGAACGTATTCTAACGTATTCGAATGTATTCGGAACGTATTCTAACGTATTCGAATGTATTCGGAACGTATTCTAACGTATTCGAATGTAGTCGGAACGTATTCTAACGTATTCGAATGTATTCGGAACGTATTCTAACGTATTCGAATGTATTCGGAACGTATTCTCACGTATTCGAATGTATTCGGAACGTATTCTCACGTATTCGAATGTATTCGGAACGTATTCTAACGTATTCGAATGTATTCGAATGTAGTCGGAACGTATTCTAACGTATTCGAATGTAGTCGGAACGTATTCTAACGTATTCGAATGTATTCGGAACGTATTCTAACGTATTCGAATGTATTCGGAACGTATTCTAATGTATTCGAATGTATTCGGAACGTATTCTCACGTATTCGAATGTATTCGGAACGTATTCTAACGTATTCGAATGTACTCGGAACGTATTCTAACGTATTCGAATGTATTCGGAACGTATTCTAACGTATTCGAATGTATTCGGAACGTATTCTAGCGTATTCGAATGTATTCGGAACGTATTCTAACGTATTCGAATTGTGGTTATCGATCCTTCTGATTACGGATGTGAGTATCACTTTTTTTTATCACACACGCGACGCGTGCACGCGCCGCGACAAAAATTTGAAAACCCATAGAACTCAATGAAACTTGGGATCCTGGGGAAATCGATCATTCGGAAGTCAGATATGAGCTTGGTACGCACTCTGGGTAAAGCGCGCGCGCAGCACGCGACGCGACGAAAAATTTCAACTTCTGTGCATTAAGATAAATTTTTGGGCTTAGGAGTGGTTAACCACGCTGATAAGGAGGTATTACGAGTTTCGAATATATATTCATAATCATCATGATCGAATACCCCACCTTCACCAATGTCATATGAATCGACTCTTTTTGATATTTCTGCCGCGTCGCGTGCACGCGCTTCGCGTGGATGAAATTGAGTATATGGCATGGGGATCGATAACGATGATAAATAGGGTTTTTGTTTTTCCCGATGTCCAAATTTTATCGAAATTCATTCATTTTCACATTTTGTCGCGGCGCGTGCGTGCGTCGCGTCGCGTGCGATTAAATAGACGTCAATTCGAAGGATACCTATAAATACCCATGAAATCAAAAAAATTATAATTGTGAAAAGTTATTTTTAAATTTGAAACTAACGAAATCGAAAAATATGTATCCTGGAACGTTCATACTTTTCTGATACGTTGGCGCCAAGATACGGATACAAAATGTGACGAGACAAATAATTCAAAAGTGAATCGTGTATCTGTATCTTGTATCGCACAAAAAGTCTGAAGACAGCCTAAAAGACCGATACGTCGAGAATGGTCCACATATTCGTCGTACTTTAACCGCGATACTTTGTGTAGCAGTTGACCATTAACCGGGTCACCTGCTTAACCCTTTTGTTAATTAACCACTTGGTAACCTCACGTTTCCTTCAAAAAACATTGTGGAAAAGGGTTACAAAAGGGTTAACTGAAAGGTTAACGAGGTAAACCGGTTTAGGTTACCTTTGTCCTTCGATCTAACACAACATTTGCATTTGAGTGTTATTTTGCATCAAACTTTGATCCAAACCATTTCTAGTTTGCTCAGATGTCCTGAAACTATTGTTATCTAAATTTGGCTTAATAATAGCCATGTGACGTATAGAATTTGCGACACAAAAAATGGCACAACATCTACAACGGTTTGCTCAGTATTTTACACTTTTCAAAAAAAGAAATTGACAGAAATCTCGATATAAACATTCGAATATCAAACTTAGGTGAAACGATCATTGTAGCGCGGTCCAGTGTTGCACGTTCTATACTAAAGCGAGGAGTACGCTATGCGCTAGTGCTTCCTTGCTCTCGTGTTTTCGAAATGAGAAATCGAAATGAGAAGTATTGAGGTTGGTTAAATTAAAGAAGAGTAATGAAAATTTATTTTCTTTCCTTTTTCATCTAAAACTATAATGCACGCGCAATCATACCTCTTGTTTATCAATGCGACTAGGGTGGTGACTTTCCGGCGGTTTGAGAATTAGATTCCAGCTCTTTTAAATTCCGAGTAGTTTTGGGTGATTTGAAGTGGAAGTATGATTTTTCGAACGTTTTTTTTGCATATCATTTGTTGTTTGGAGCGTTTTGGTTCAATATTGTGAGTACTCAGATGCGTTTGTCTTTTAGATGAAACGATTTAATGCTATTAGTGCACTAGATTTCTGTTTCAAAAAATATTTCCGAGATTCGTTTAGTTCACTTGAAATCTTTTCGAGATGGTATTTTTCTCAGCAGTAGTAATAAGAATTTTTCCGAGTGCACAATTTGTATTTCGAGATTGTGAGCGGCTATTCACATTTTACTGGACTATTTATCTCATTCAGATACACATCAGACGTTTTCGAATAGAATACTGAGAGGCAGTGGATAAGTCACCTAAATTTAGAGACAAAAATCGTTTCGCTATGCAGATTTTGCGAGATGGAATAGGCTTGTATCGAAACATTTGTCAAAGCGATCGTTGGCGCGGTCCAGTGTTGCACGTACATTATATATGCGAGAGGAACACGGAGATGTAGTATGAGATTCCAAACAGTTCAAAGAAATTTATCAAAGTTTCGTTCGGACCATGCTTTACTAGAAAACTATTTCACTGGTCGGTTTCGTATGAAAACAGAGAGACATTAGACGACTAGAGAATTAGACTGGTTTATACGAATAATTCAACACAATAATTACGGCTGAAATTAAGCGGAACCAAACTACAATTTCAGCAGAATAGAGCAGCCTTTGTAGTTCTAGCCATCTTTTTGGCGTCCTCTGTTTTCAATAACCATGTCTTAATCGTAGTTCAGTGTTGCACAGATCATATAAGACGGGTCCAACTAAATTTTTCTCAAATTCTCGTTTTTTAACCAAAATGTTGTCAACGGAGTGTGTGTGGCAAGTAAACCATTATCTTGTCAAAGTTGCTGATGTATCTGGGAAATATTAGAGCCAACCCAAATGACACGCGCCAACATAGATATTGACGTCTGCCAAGTGATACTATCACTGCTCAACACTTGGCAAGTGATATTATCACTGCTCAAATTTGGCAAGTGATATTATCACTGCTCAACACTGACAATTGCCAAGAACTATCCTCTTTCTTGACACGTGTCAACAAGGTTTTGCCTCATGCGGGAATCGAACCTGACCCCGCCACACCGAAAGCGAGACGCTTGCCACTATACTAAGCCGGCTACGTTCAAGAGCGCAAACAGTTCGTACACACACACCGGGGGCGGGCATATTCATAACGGGATGAGGATAGATTATCGAATTATGGGTGCGAATCTTTGAAAGAAAAAAACGAGAAGCGGTAAAGGGAATATCGTAAACACTTAAACCTGCGATGTTAAGCAAAAAGTTGCTACTGGCTTTTAACGAGCTGAAATGTTTTTTTATGTGAACGTTTGATTAAATTTCACGTTTATTATTTATGAAAATTGTTCTTTTTAATAAACTCATCCCTTTTAATACACTCATGTGTGACAACATTAATAGAATCAATTGCGGCGTTGTTGTTTATAGCGCGGTCCTTTCCTTTCAACTGCAGGTGCTCCCTTAGTGTAATGGTAGTGCTCTTGCTTTTGGCCCAACGGCCAAGGGTTCGAATCCTCTCAACGGTTTGGCACGTGTCAAAATGAATCAGTGCGAATGGCAAATGGTAAAGCTGATCCCTTTGGGTGACAAGTGACAAGCGAAGTCCGTTCACTTAGCATTTGCCAAAAGAATCTGAATCTCATTGTCAAATGCCAACATCGCGTTGACAAGAAAACTAAAATTGTGTCATTTCGACCGTGAGGCGCGAGAAAAAGTTCCCGTTCTCAGATTGACAGAATTCCGTGAATTACTTTGAATTTTGAAAAAAATTTAGTTGGAACCGTCTTATATCAAGGCAAGAAGCGCAAATGGATAATGATGCACAAGCAACGACCAAAGAATAAAGTCACTATGAGCAGAAATAACTTCTATTTACCGTGTTAAAATTGTTATAATTTTTAGGTGAAACAGGGAAAAGGTATCTTGTCTTTTGAGTTAAATGAAATTGGTCAATTCCATATCATAGTTAAAGTTAAACTAGTTTAAAGTGGTTGGTAACCTAAACGGAAAACCCTTCAATCTAACGAAAAATTTTGTTTTTATAGTTCGTTCATTCGCACTGAGATCTATATTTTCGGATAACGATTTTCCTAAAAGTTAAATTGTTCACGGGTATAAGAGGAAGAAACCGCTAACAAAGAAATTTTTAGTTTCCGAAAAACCTATAACTTGGTGAAAACAACCCGTAACTTCATTGGCACGCTGTCAAGTTCTCAGTGGCGAGGACTATACTGTCAGTTTTCACGGTTGTATTAAATTTGGTATTTCATGGTGTCAGTCATTTTTGTACATCGTTTTTGAATGCCGTCTTCAAGTGGTTTCATCCTAAAAGTTTTAGTTTTTCTCGTCAGTTATAACGGTAACCGTTGGCACAACACTTAAAATTGGCACAACACTTCCCGCATTTGAACCTGCCTCATCAATCGTGATCAATTGCAGGTAAAAATGCTGAACAATATGAACGGTCGCGTAAATAGCAAACGGAGAAGTTATTACCGTTTGTCTTTCTTGATGTCATTCAAAGTTGTTTGAAATATATTGAAACCTTTTTTCAGATTGCAGTCCTCATCTCGCGGTTGAGTGTTGCACGTATTATACTTAGGCGAGAAGCGCGTGGTGCCTTAGTCTTCGGTTCTTTGTCATGGCATAAAAATGAATGAATTATAGTTTTTACTGAAACGTGTACCGTACACATTCGAACGTTACGAGACTGTCATTTAATACAAATTACAAACGACTTTTTTCTTTTAAAAATACTCCTACTCATAGGAAATAAGAATCGAATGCAAAACTTGTTAATTCTCGAACATGTTTCTGTGAACGGATTGAAAGTTTGGAGGTTATACTGTGAGATTCTCAGTAGGAAAGAGAATAACTATATCAATGAAGAAGTTGGAAAAGATTGTTACCATCTGAAGTGGTTTGATATAGGTGAATATAGGGTAAATGCTATACCAACCCCAGTTTTTTGATAATCTTATCGGTTTTCGTAGCTCTTTGTTACAATTTATATGGTAAACGGTCGGAACCCCAAAATGAAAAAAGGCTGTATGTTTCTGTATTTACCGTTACTTTCTACGTTAATCGGATTGCAGTTTTAGGTGACTTGTGAGGTATCCTGGAAAAGGGTTACCAGTAACCGGTTAGGTTGAAAAGGGTTACCAGTAACCGGTTAGGTTGAAAAGGGTTACCAGTAACCGGTTAGGTTGAAAAGGGTTACCAGTAACCGGTTAGGTTGAAAAGGATTTCCAGTAACCGGTTAGGTTATGAAAACACCCAGTCAGATATACTCTGTTTCACCAATCGATATCCTTTTAGAGTAATTCGTCAAATGTTCAAAAGGAGTTTTATAATGGACAATTCTTTTTTGTTCGAACTCTGAGAGTTTGTCGTACTGAGAAAGGATCTCGCTGAGTGCGCGCACGATAGTTGCGGGGGGCATGCACCAGCAGTTGCGAACTAATTTCGTAGACCTCGCTTCGTGCGACTACAGTGCATCCAGCGCGCAACTAGCGCGCGAACGGTCAATATGAAACCAGCTCTGCCAATAATAGGGTAATAAACGTCCCTTTAACAACACCAAAATGGAGAATTCACTTGTTTTTTTCGAAAGTATGGAGACCATGGAATAAGCTCAAGTTTTTGATTATCAGAACTTTTATTTCTTTCAGTCAAAACGAACAAAAACGAGAGAACAAAATTCACAGTAACACTATAAAATGACAAACATAACAACAATGGAAACATTAGACACAACAATAAATAACATATTCAAAGCACTGTATCAGTGATGTCACGCTCCACAGACTGTCCTGATATCCGTGTAGAGCGTTGCCAGCGTTGCCGCTCAGTGCGGAAAATGTTGGATTACTGTAACGAAATATAGCATTCGAAAGTGAGATAGTTCAAGTAAGATAGTTCGAAAAGAAGATCGTCTAGTAAATTCTATACAATTCAGTATTCGGCTTTTTGCATATCTTGTTTCTCACTTTAGGAATTCAAAACTAGATGGGACGGGCGATATTTCATTTTAGAAGCACGCAATTCAATGTTCCACGTTTGTATCGCTCGGAGAAGTGAGGTATAGAACGGAAGAAACGTGTAACGTGAGGGAGACATTATGATTACACATCAGAATTAGACCATTTCTCCCGAATTTGACGGAAAAAGGCCCCACTTTGAGATTTTTTTTTACAACTTTTAGTACAAACCAAATGAGAAAGTTATTGAAAAATGAGTAACACACCTTGTCAATAACGTTGTTTGAAGAGCTGGATCGCAGTAGAGAGTACGGACTCTGAAACTAGTGATTACAGAGATTTATATATCTCTCGAGTAACGTTAAAAAACTGGCACACACCAGTGAAATATGCTACAAAAGGGAACTTGTTTTTGGTTCCAAGTACGTGAGACATTATGATTTTACATCAAAATATCAAAGCAAAGTGGCCATCTTTTCATTTTTTTTTTGGTGAAAAGGATACTAATTTTTTGAATCCTATTCTGGCCCTCTCAAACTACTGTATTGGGGTAAAAGAACTGAATGAATGAATTATTATTACACATCAGAACTAGACCATTTCTCCCAAATTTGGCGGAAAAAAGGAAAAGGACCCACTTTTAAAACGGAAATAGACCCAATTGTTACGACTATTCGAACGACTTTGTTGGTGGATGCGAACTGGCTGTTCAAAGTTCAAAAGTTCTTTTAAATTAAAAATAGACAGCCTGCCCGTATTTTTTTCCTTTGTAGAGGTGAACAGAAAAATTCATTTCAGCCTTAACCCTGGCGTGAAGTCACCCACCGGTAATGTGTTATTACTGTATACTGTATAGCCATGAACCGCTGGCGAATTCTTTATTTAAAGAAGGAGATTATGTGGTCCAATCGCAACGCTTCAGTCCTTTGAATTGCAATACATTTTTCAATTGCAGTTTAAAATCGTCCTTCTTTAACCCGGTATTTCGTTAACCCTACACCCTAGCCGTTAACCATTAACCGGGTTACCTGGTTAACCCTTTTGTTAACCACTTGGTAACCCCGAATTTCCCCCAAAAGACATTGTAAAATAGGGTTAACAAGGGGTTAACAAAAGGGTTAACCAGGTAACCCGTTTGAAGTTACCTGATAGGGTTAACGAAATACCGGGTTCCTTGTGGAATTGGCCGCTCTTCCTGTGCCTGACAAAAAGAGAGCCCTTTTCTCGATTTTTTCTGCTTATTCGAGCAAAGTTCTACGTGAATGTCAATTATAATTTCAAATATATCACATAACACTATAGCTCAAAAGAACCCAATATGCCACACTCACCTATACTCAGGACTACTGCTGAATGACGACCTTCCCTATCTGCCACAACCGGTCTGCTGCTCTTGATATCCCTCGACAGCCGGGTAACAGGCAACGATACCTCTGCAAACAATGATATTCAGGACTCAGTAGTAACTGATCTCGTACATTAACAGTCGGATCATCAATTTACGGAAGAACATAGCAAAAATTAACTACTTTATACCGTAATCAAGATGCCTGCACGAAAATAGCCTGTTCATTTGCGCAGTGTATTTCGCGCGCGACGGCATCAAATTAAATTGGCTTGCAAAGGGAGACTTGAAGGAAATGAAGTTCACTGACTTTCAGTTAACAAAAACCATACTGAACGTGTAGATTATTGGCTGCTGAGAACATTTTATTCACAAAAAACATACACACTCAGAGTCTGATCGTTGTCATCGAACGTTCACAAAAAAGGAAGAAAGCTTAATCACACAAACCATATTCCTTCTTGAAGTATCTCTCACTTTCTCTCTGTAGCTCCCTTCTCCCTTCCTTCCATTTCTTTCTCTCGCTCTACCTATCACTCTCTCTCTCTCTCTCTTTCTCTCACTTTCTTACTCCCTCCATCTTTTCGCTTTCCTTCTCACTAACTCTGTCTCTCTTCTTCCTTTCTCTCAACTCTCGTCTTCCATCTCTCACTCCCTCGCCTCTCTCTCTCTCTCTTTCTCTCTTTCTTTCTCTCTCTTGCTCTTAGTCACCTCTCTCTCTCTCTCTCTCTCTCTCTCTCTCTATGTCTCTATCCTCTCTCTCTCTCTCTCTCTCTCTCGCTCTCACTCGCCTCTCTATATCTGTCCTTTCTTTTTCTCTCTCACTCCCTCCTGTTCTTTTATTCTTTTCTTTCAACTCCCATCTTTCAACTCTCATCACCCCTTTGCCTCTCATTTTCACTCTCTCTTTCTCTTTTTCTCTCTCTCTCTCCTCTTATACCTTTTCTCTCTATTTCTCTCTCTCGCTCTCTCTCTTGGCTTTTCCTCCACTTCCTTATCCCTCTCTCCTTTCTTCTGTCTCCCACCGTTTTCTCAGTAAGGATGGCGAACGAAATCACCCTTCTATTTTTGACGACTAGACGCGCTGCAAATGCCGACTGGTCGCAAAGCCAAGTGTGCCGGTAGGGTGCAACTGGAGCGCAACCAGTCGGCAAATGGGCGGGGCTTAGCAAAAAGGGGCGTAACCGTTCAGGCACTCGGCAAAATCTTCTCAGAGTAGTAAACGTACACAAAACACCTCAGAAGAACACGTACACAATCAGAAGAAGCTGCTACTACAAATATCTGCGACATGTATGATGATCACCGCCTCGTAACGAAGCGAAGTGAATGAATAAATGAAAAATGATGAAATGAAACACCACAAAAATTTGGGGAAAATCCAAAAACGGCAGTATACCAAACATCGACCTGGAAATTTGAGCATATTAATGTAGAGTGTTATAAGTGCGTAAAACGAACTATATAGAATTGACCTAAATGGAGAAGTGATATGAAGTTTACTGTTTTTTTATCGGTGACCTTTTCCAGGTAAGTGTTTCCCAGGTGATGGTGCAATTCAAAACTGCGAACCAGTTGTCCTTCGACCGAACATAAAATTTGCTTTTCAACGTTAGTTTCAATTGTAACCGAATTTTTTTTCCAAGTCGTTTTTAGGTTTGCAAGGTTACTAAAAACCATGTTACTTGTAGAATCACAGAAATTTGGCAGAGCATTTATAACTGTTTGCTCTTTATTTCACACTTTTTTGAAAATACCGAAATCTCGATATAAGCACGCGAATATCTATTACTCGGTTACACCATCATTTTGGCGCGGTTCAGTGTTGCACGTACTATATAAAGGCGAGGAGTACATTATGCGCTAGTGAATTTCGTCAAACTTGTTTTCCAAATAAGGAAGTGTTTAGGCTGGCTAGAGAAGTTTAATAAACTCGAAAACATTTGGATAAACACCCATATCGCACAATTTGTTTGATAGAACGAACTCATTTTATTACAACAAACGTTCTTTTCTTTGATTTTCCATCTAAAATTATTAACTCTTGTTAATCAATGTGACTCTTCGACGGTTCGAGATTTAGATGGCAGTTTTTGAATTTCTAGTTGAATCCGATTCGAAATGAAGCTATAACTTTTTTTCATTAAAAAAATGTGAGTTCATAGATTCATGGGTCTTTCATATCAAACGATCGAATCATTTTACAGTAGTCACAATTTAAGATTTCCACATACGAGATTCGTTGAAGACTATTCAAGGGTTTACGGGACTGTTCAATTCATTCTAGCCATGTAGTTCTACTTATTCCCACTGAGATCTTGGCAGAGTGCCATTGAACCTTTAAAGGAATGTTTTTCATGGAAACATCGCGTTTTGTATTCATGTTCACATACTGTAACAAGCGATATCAAACAATTACAGAGTTTTCAAAATTTTGAAAACCCATTGAAAAAATTAATGTTGCACGTAGTAGGCAGAAAGAACGCGATGTGCTCCAGTGGGTGACCAGTAAATAGTTTTGAGTATTGGAGTAGGATAGGAGTATAGACAATATTTCCTGAAACCAAATGACTTTTCTGACCATGCTCTGCACTTCACTAAATCGCGTTCGGTCAACAGTTAAGAAAAAAAACAGAAATACTTTAGTCGAAAAAACACACCATTGTGTGGATGATAACCGTCTTGAATCAGGGTCGAAACGGTTTTGAGTACATCTCTTACTGAGCACATTAACCTAATCATACCACCATCCAAAAGTCCTAGTGACACAATTATATTTTGTTCAAATAAAATAACCTAATATAAATTCAAAAGCGTGTTTCCCTCGAGTTGGTTTGGCGAAATCGCCCCACTGCCTTCCACCATTTAACACGGTAAGGTGGAAACACGTATACCAGCTTTCGAGCTTGAAATGTGCAATGAAGTTAGAGCAATGTTCATTTTTCTCAATTCTCCGCTGGAAGACGGTCAGTAAGTCTTTTCGTCCTGTTTTCATTTTCTCAGAGGGGTTCAACTGATGATGACCCAACCCTCTGAGAAAACCCAAAACCGTCTTGAATCAGGGTCGAAACGGTTTTGAGTACATCTCTTACTGAGCACATTAACCTAATCATATTTAACATAGCGGGAAAATTGAAGTATCGCCCCCCACTTTAGTTGGGTCCCCCCCCCCGTAGCACTTCAACCCCCCACCCAAGCTAAAACCTGAAATTCTGGGAGAGGGGGGGGGGGTCAAAATTCAACTTAGACATTTACTATTTACCCCCCACCTGGGTCGGCGGGGGGTAGAACTTCAACGGTGGGGGGTCAAACTTCAACGAGTGGGGGGCTGAACTTCAATACCGGAAATGTTTACTTTTTACCCCCCACCCTCAAACTTTTGCATTGCAAGTGATAAATTGAATTATCACCCCCCGGTGGGGGGGGGGGGTCAAACTACAATTTCCCAAACGCAATACAAATTCAGAAAGGTGGGGGGTAAAAAGTCAATGTTCCAAACATAGCTTAACATAGCATAGATTTAACATAGATTTAACATAGCTTCGCCTTTGGAAAAAAAAAACAAAAAAACTACGGTATGTTCAATATTCTTATTTGATATTTGTTTATGTGTTTCACTTCTTTCACAGTAATTAATCGCAGTTCAGTGTCGCACGCATCGTATTTAGGCGAGAAGCGCACTTGGTTCACATTACAGCAAACTATAATACAATGAGCAATACATTTTCAAGTGAAACAGTAAAAAGGTATCTTGTCCTTTGAGTTACATGAAATCCGTGATTTCCCAATCAAAACTTCTCGACAACATGTTTGGTTAATGGTCACTTTTTGTTTCGAGTTACCAGTTCAGGAAACCGTTTGGTTACCTGAACTCAGAACCCGGTTATCCTGGGGGGCAAATGTAAACTACTCCCGTTTCCGGGGTTGTTCAGATATTCTGAAAAAAACATACCAAAAGGTTGGGTTGCCAAATATTAGGCAGCTTATAGAATTTGCCATACAAAAAAATAACAAAGCATCTACAACTGTTTGCGCTGTATTTCACACGTGTTAAAGTAAGAAAGTTATCAGAACAAGTAATCCATGAAACGACCCCTTCTTGCGCGGTCCAGTGTTGCACGTAGTCTATTTAGGCCGAGGAACACGGAACAAAACAGTAAATGTCTGTACGGAAAAACCAAAATAACTATAAAACTCATTCATACAGAAAAAAGCCGCGAAGACCCAAATACAAGTATAGGCAAAATAGGTAAAATGAACGCCTTAGTGTATATGGTTTCATCTTAAATATCTCTCAGTTAGACGGCCAATTCTGTATCCAACCGACATTTTCTGGTGACCGTTTTCTCAGGTTAT
Organism: Litoditis marina; assembly: GCA_964036275.1. NCBI lineage: Eukaryota > Metazoa > Nematoda > Chromadorea > Rhabditida > Rhabditidae > Litoditis > Litoditis marina. The sequence goes on from OZ038436.1 coordinate 9,039,774, forward strand.
CTCACAGGTAACCAGTAGGTAAACTTAAACTAAGTTTCTGTTATCGTTCAAACGGAAGCATTTCATTACCACCACATTTTACATCGGAGAGACAGGTAACCGGTTTGTTATTTTAGGTTATATTATATACCGGTTACCTGAGAGCTAACCCGAATTTTCTAATTCGGTTACCAAAAAGCCGATTAGAGATATTTGACCCACAAAATTGTTTCTACATTTTCCAAACTGTCACAGGAATCGTGAGCCATTGCCGGTAAACATACTGAACAATTTGAACGGTCACCTAAATATCAAACGAAAACACAAATAAAATATGTTTGGTTTGGTGTCAATCATTTTTTAGCAGTTTGAAATATAGTACATAGTTTCTGTTGCAGTCTTTATCTCGCGGTCCAGTGTTTCACTTATTATACTTAGGCGAGAAGCGCACCATGCCTTAGTAGCGTCTCTATTCGGAATTCAATGAAAACAAATGAATTATACGCCGCGTAATTTCTACTAAGAAACATACAGGTTACATTCGAATGTTAGAGACTGTTCTGTTCTTTAATGAAAACTTAAATGTTTTCTCTCAAAATAGATTCGAACACTTTTTTACAGGATGTTAAGATGTTTCAACGGTTTTACGTAGTTGAAAGAAGTTTCATGCAATTCATAGTTGGTGTGAGTGAATATGAGTCAATATAGCAGTAATATATGTTTTCCGTTATACCTGGGTAAACCCTTTTGTGAACCACTTGGTAACCCCAAACTTTTCCCAGAAGTAAAAAAGTGCAACAAAGGGGTTAACAAAAAGGTCAACTACGTAACCCGGTTAAAGTTACCTCCATCCTTCGATCGGACTTAAGATTTGCCTGTCAACGTCAGTCTTCACGGTAACAAATTTCATATTTCAGGTTATTTCCAGGTTAGCTCAGATATCCGGGGGAAAAAACTCATCAAAAAAGGGGTCCCAAAGTCCAGGTTACTTGTAGAATTAACCGTACAAAAATTGATAGAACATCAACACCAGTCTTCTCTGTATTTCATACATTTTACGGTAACAAAATTTTCCGCATTTCGATATAAGCACGCGAATATCGAAGATGTGGTTGAATGACCAGTTTAGCGCGCCCCAGTGTTGCACGTACTAGATATAAGAAAAATCGAAGCGGCATGCCTCAGTGGGTAAGGTGCAGTGTTAGAATTGACACCTCAAATAATGTGCCCAATTTTTGGTCATTTTCGTTAGCCACACAACGTCGGGGAATTAACAACAGTTTTCGGGTGAAAGTAATTTCTCATTTGTTAACCATCAATCTTTTACGCCTCAGAACAAAATCTCTTTTCTAAATTCGGAATTTCCTCCGAAATATCGAGTTTTCGGAGGCTTGAAGCAGGACGATGATGTGAACCAATCCCATGTCAACGGTTCTTCAAACTGCAATTAAAACATGTATTGCAGTTTAAAGGACCGACGGGTTTGGATTTGACCACATAATCGTCCTTTTTTATACTGAATAATATTACCAAAATTGAAAGAAAAACTATTTGGATCATCCAAAACGGTCCTAGTGACCCAGATACATTCTGTTCAAAAAATAACCTAATATATCAAATGAAACGTTGTCTTTTTTCACGAATTGAATTACATAGTTTACATAATATAGACTCTGATCATGAGTTCAGTGTTGTCCGTAGTATACATAGGCGAGGAGTACACCAAGCGCTAATGAATTTCTCCGGTCCCTTTTCGAAATGAGAAAATATTGAGGTTGGTTAGGTCAGAAAAGATTTATGAGCTCGAAAACATATGGATTAACGCCCGAAACGCTAAATAAACTGAGTTTACTAGAGCGAACTAGTGTAAATATAACTATTGTTATAGTTCGTTTCACCAATCGATGACTTTCTACAGTAATCTTTCGAAAATTCAAACGCATTTATCTAGTCAACAAACAGAATTCAAGATTCACTGTTTTGTATGCTTGTAGTACCCAAAGTGGAAAACGAAATCACAAAGTTTAAACTATGTACAACACCTACAAGATATGATAAATTCACTTAAAAGTTTTATAATCTTTCTGTAGAAGTTCCGTGAACCTGACTATAATCAATGTGACTCTCCGGCAGCTCAAGGTTTAGATGGTGTGATTTTCCGATTGCACAACTCGATTTCGAGAATTTAAGCGTTTACTGAAGTCTATCTACGTTTCACTGGGTTATCCAAATAACCTATACATCATATTTTAATGAGACAGTTACAGTTTTCAAAAAAGAATTAGTCACGTAAGTTGAAAAAATTAGAGACCGCTTTTGTTGATATGACCACGAGTGTGGGTTCAATGTTGCACGTACTCTATATAGCCGAGAGAAAAGCGACATGTCTCAGTGCTTCTGTTTTTATTTCCATCAACAATGATCTAGAATTACTGAGAAAATAGAGCGAAACCTAACTATACATTCAGAAAACCAGGACGAAATGTACAGTTTTAGCCATCTTCTGAGCGTTCCCCATTTTAATAAACGTCGTTAATTTTTATACTGTTAGTCAATAGCACAGTCTCGTGAAACATGGTTAACACAGCAGAACTCAGAAACGTGTAATGACAAAATGCACGATACCTCGTTAGAATGCTAACTTTACGTGTCTATGCAATCGACCTATACTAGTTGATATATTTCACTCGTCCATATCTCATTAACAGTACAATAAAAACTTTATTGTAACTTTATTCTCTACTGGTTCTCGAGACAATTATTAGATGTTGTTATCTAGTAATCGATTAGAATACAAGTATCTTCCCCCACTAGTATCCCCCCCCCCCCCCTTACTAGTATCTTCTCCCCCCGCAAGAGTACCCGGATTTATCCCCCGTCTCCCGACGAAAAGCAGCTCGTTTTTGGGCGCTCGGGCTAAAACAAAGGGAGTAGAAAGTCAGCGAGATTTGGGTCAAAGCAAGAAGTGATCAACTGGTATCGCTCTACTGAGAAGTAAACAAGAACCTAGAAAGAATGTTTTATTTAGAATTAAAAAGAATAGACACTTGAATTATAGAACAACAGTTGAATCTGGAAGGAAAATATACAATACCTTAGAATGGAAGTGAAACATAGAGTTATCCAATTATTGAACTAGTTTTACAGGCTTGGAGCACAGTATATCTAAATAGGAAAGAATAGACCCTTAAATTATGGAAAAAACCACTTGATACGAAACAACAGTCCCTCAAACGAAGAACAGGGAAAAATAAACGTTGTTCTTAATGAAACATTGTTGAAACCTCAACATAAAGTAAGGCTCACGTGTACAGTGACACAACTAGAAACTCCGTGCACATCATTAATTGCCTGTAGCTGTTGTAGCTTCTATAGACTTGGTGAAACCTTCAGTTGATTGCAGAACACCAAATATGCAGAGGCCGATGCAGTGTAACTTAATCAATAATTAACTTATATAAATGGTTTTATCATTCTTAGTTCTTTTCAATTATGTAATAACTTTGTTCTGGTTAATTTTACTTGGTTAAACTAATTTTGTTCAGTTGATGGTTTGTACTGATTTTAATAGAAAGTGAAAATTAAGGTTAAATCTTAAACTCACATGTATTTACATTAAAAAACAGTTGTGTAAGGTTTCTCTTTTTTTCACTAGCATTCGATTTCAATTTTCAACAGAAACAGCGCGAACTGTTTAAAGTTTCACTTTCCGAAATGAACTGAAGGTTAAGTGCAAAGAGAAAGAGAAAGAGAGAGAGAAAGGGCAAAGAGAAAGAGAAAGAGACAGAGAGAGAAAGAAAGATAGAGAAAGAGGGGTAGAGAGGGAGAGAGAGAGAAAAAGAGAGAGATAAAAAGGGGTAGAGAGGAAGAGAGAGTGAGAAAGAGAGAGAGAAAGGTCAGGAGGAAAAAGAGAGAGATAGAACAGGAGAGAGACAGCAAGAGTTCCTGTCATCTTTGTAACTTAAAAACAATTTGGAATCGTGAATGAAAACTATAGTATACAATGCATATTGCTAGATTTTCATTGAGCTTCGATTACCTTAACATAACAAAACCATCCCGTGAACTCATCAACTTGTGCACTGGTGCGTTTCACACATTCTATATAAGTCCCAACTCGCGTAGGCTTCGTTTCTAGTATTTTATTCCATCTACCCCAACTTTCCCCCCCAATCCTGCTAGCAGGAATTCTCGTCTTCCAGTCCCGAGAAATGTCCCCTCTCTCACCGTCTCTCACCCTCTTCTTTCTCCTTATCTCTACCTCTTTTTCTTTCTGCGTTTCTTCTCTATCACACTGTCTCTTCCCCTCGTTCCCACGGTTTTATCACCTGCGTCTCTCGATCCGCACAGTCTCTCGCCTGTACTTTCGCCCCATTTCCAGTCCAGCGGGGGGAGGCGCCGCGCGGCGCCTACAAAAGGCGCCAGTCCGTGGGCGGTCCAAGCTACCCTTCTACGTTCTACGTATCAGTAGTAGCTCCAATAGATTCTCATAGAACTTAGGTTTCTTACGTCTGCATTTCATTAATGTTATCAGCTCTATCTTGTTTTTTGGGTTTTATGGCCTTACTTCTCAGGGTTCTACGAGTACTTAGGCTTTATCGGGGGTTGAAGCTCCCTTCTACGTTCGGGTACATAAAAAAGTTCCACTTCTTCATGCTTTAACATATCCCAATAAGTTGAAGTCTTCAGTTTACTCCTGCTTTTAGCTCTATTGGTTTGTTATTTGGATTTCATGGCCTCACTCCTCAAGGGCTCTACAAGTTACTAAGTTTGTTAGGCATTAACACTTTTATGTACGTTGGAGTAGAGGCAGAACGTAATCTGCAGTTTTGCTCAGTATTTTCAATTAAATAGCTTTTGATAGAACAGTTTATACAGCCTGCAGTCCGTTGTGAAATCTTAAAAAGTATCCATGTCTTGCGTCACACAGCATTGGATGAGTATAATACGGCTGAGTGTTTCACATACCCTGTATAAGTCGCCTGTCGGTAGCGAATACAGTTTAGCCAAGAATGTAGCCCTTAAAAAATCAGATTCATCTCACATACGGACCTAGGTAAGGGCCATACTTTTTACGCGAGCGTTTAACGTCAGCGTAAACCAATACATGCCATGCGTATTGATTTAGTTGGCGAAATACACCGACGTTACAAGTATGGCTGCAGCCTCAGGCGTTTTGTGTGGTTCGAAAACTTTTGTGAATTAGGTTCAATCAAATTTCGTTCAGTCTCCGCACCCGGCTATTGAGTGCATCAGCGTCCAGCCCTTCTATTCTATAGTTATCGCTCGATCTCATCCCTACTTTCACGTTGCACTTTTTACACCACAACATAATATACATTGTAAACAACACAAACTAATATCTTTCAGAAGATGTAGAACTTGTATCTTCTTAACATGTTCTATAAACCAAATATCCAACTTAGTTCCTTCAGCTCTCATTTTATCGGTTACGTTGCACTAAAATTCGCACCCAACAAACAGATCTCTCATTCACACTATTCTAACTTCTTTCTCTCATCTCAAATCTTCATAATACTTCCTATGTGATGCAAACAGTTACTGAACCTAAATTTTCCAGATGGACCAAGGTGCGAAGGAGTCCGAGGAGCAGCGTCAGATGCGTCGCATCGCGTTTGTCGCCGTCGTCGTCTCGACGGCGGCCGTCATCGCCAGCGTCGTGACGCTTCCGATGCTCTACAACTATGTACAGTCGTTCCAGAGCCATCTCATGGTCGAGACTGACTACTGCAAGGTGAGATATCTTTCTCGCTCTCTCTCTCTCTCTCTCTCTCTTTCTCTCTCGCTCTTTTCATCTCTCTACCTATCTGTCTTTCTCTCTTTCTCTCTCGCTCAATATCTATACCTCTCTTGCTCTTTCTTCTTCCTCTTTAATTTTGATCAAAAATGAGATGTACATAGGAGTGTTGCACTTGATTAGATCAAAAGCGCTCTAAGTAATGCTTTTAGACCTTCATTTCTCTGAAAAAATAACCCGATTTCACTTTTTTGCGTTTTTCTCGAACAGATGGTATCTTTCAGCGCGCGCGATAAGTTATGCGACACCGCGCAAAAAAGAGGTCAATCGAAATGAAAAGCGGACGCGGATTTCGGTTATTAGTTTTTTGTTGGAAGTTCGAAAAGAAGAAGTGACTTAAACAAATAAATGCATTGTAATACAGTACTTTAGGTATTGTAAAAAGTGAGAAGTAACAATAATATACAAATAGAAACATTAAAATACACGCTTAAAATATCTTTTTTTCATACCATCCGAAAAGGAAAAACTACCCTATTGTGATTCCAAATGTTCAACATCTTCTGCAAAAACTTGCTAAATAGTATATTAACTATATTAAATCATTACAATATTCCCAATTGCAGGCCCGTTCGCGTGACATGTGGCTGGAGATGACCGCCCTGCAGGCCGGGAAGGGAATGGCTCATCGCCAGAAGAGAGCTTGGCTGTTCGGGCAGTGGATCCCCGAGAGCGGCACTGGCGGCGGCGCTGGCGGTACGTCTGCTTCTCTGGTTCTCTCTGTTTCTATCTCTTTCTTCTCTCTTTCTCTATATTTCTCACTCTTTCTCTTCTTTTCTTCTCACTCTTTCTTTTATCTTCTCTCTCTCTCTCTCTCTCTCTTTCTCTCTCTTTCTCTCTCTCTCTCTCTCTCTCTCTCTCTCTCTCTCTCTCTATATCTTTCTCTTCTCTTATATTCTGTTCTGCTTGTGTTGGGTTGATGAACACGTTGTGAAGATACATTTTACTTGGAATTTAAACCATTAAAACATGTCTTTCTTCATACTATGCGTTTAGAGCCTAGTTAAAAACTGTATTATAAGTTATAAACTTGATGTTTATAGGCGGCGGCAACAGTGGTTATGGCGGTTACGGTGCGGCCGTCAACGCCGAGCCCGCCCCCATCTGCTGCACTTGCAACCAGGGCGCCGCCGGACCTCCCGGACCCGAGGGACCACCCGGAAACCACGGAAAGGACGGAAAGGTACGGTTAAACGTCTTGTATTATGACATTTTACATTGTATCCGTTCATTCGAAACGGTGTCAACTTGATGTATTATTTTTACCATGGACAGCACGGAAAAATCCGGTCAAACGTCTTTCATACCAATTTTACACGTTTGTTAGAATAACTTCCACTTTTTTGTTCGAAACGGTGTCGTATTGACCTAGCAATACTAATCTCTAACTCAAACTAAAAATAAGATCTTACTTATTTAACTTTTAACCTCAACAACAGGTATAACATAATTAAAACTCCATATTCTCAATAAATTGCATTCCAGGACGGAAATGACGGAAAGAACGGTCGCGACGCGGAACTGCTGCCCGCCCCTCCCTCGGAGCCATGCGTAATCTGTCCCCCCGGACCCCCCGGCCCAATGGGCGCCATGGGACCCAAGGGACCACCCGGCCCCAAGGGAACCCCTGGAGAGCCGCCCAAGGACGGTGTCGCCGGCGAGGACGGTATGGCCGGACAGCCCGGACCCGTGGGACGCCCCGGCAGAGACGGAATGAAGGGCGCACCCGGAGCACCCGGAAGACTCATCCCCGTGCCCGGACCTCAGGGACCTCCCGGAAAGAAGGGAGTCCCCGGCCCCCAGGGACCCAAGGGACAGCCGGGACCCGACGGACAGTCGTACCAGGTTGGTTATCTCGTACAGCTTGATCCTCAGAAACTAATTTTCGACCAAAACTCTTGTTTCTTAATTTTATAATCAGAATTTGTCGTTGAAATGACAGGAGAATAAGAAGAGAAGAGAATAGTTAGAGAAGAATGATCCAAATTTTGTAATTTCAAACACTAGTACCAACTTTGTTGTACATCATTGACTCTTGACATGACAAAATGAACACACTTAATTCATTCATATATTAACCTAATTGGGTTCTGACCATTACTGTTCTAGGGACCTCCCGGACCTCCCGGAGAGCCCGGAAACTCGGGAACCGAAGGAAGACCCGGTCCCAACGGACCACCCGGACCTGCCGGACCCGACGGAGAGAAGGGAGACTGCGGACACTGCCCCGGTAAGTAACAATAATAGTTATAATGATAATAGAAATAACAATAACAATAATAATGAATATAACAGTAGTACTAGTGATAAAAACACCAATAAGAATGACCGTTTTTATTCCTCACCGCATAGTAACTACTAATAAACTGAGTATGTTAAACATGTTCAAGTGTTTCACACCCTTTACATAAGCTATCATTCGTTGGCGCCCACGATAGAGTTTGGGAACATAATTGATATTATTTCTTCAGAAAACTGTATGTTATTGTTCTAAAACTAGTTTGTTGCTCGAGTTGTAGCTTTTATTAGTTATCTTTCTTTATATTTGTATTTTGCAGCTCCCCGTACTCCTCCCGGCTATTAGAAGCATCTGGTCGTCAACGACACGCCCCACTGAGGGTGAACTCATCTTGCAATCGAAAAAATGTATCAATAATAAACATTCTGCTCAAGATTCCTTGTTTTTCATGACAACATGACTCAAATCAACCCACACATTAACTTATTCATAAAGTGTCATGTTTTTAAAATCGTTTCGCGCCTCATATAACACGCGATTCTCTATTGAAAACTGGTTTTCAAGAGTATTTGCATGGTACAAAAACAGCCTGAGACTATTTAATTGGAATGAATGTTCAAGTGGTGGGTTTTGTAAGAAAATACGTGGTCAGAACAAAAGAATCCGGAAAAGCAGGTTTTCTTAGTAAGTTTTCGAGGTTCCCGGACACGCGAAATCGATTTAGGTCGATACGCAGTTTTCCCCGGATTTGAACAACAGAACGGGTGGATTCCATGCAAAAAGGCAGATAAAAACTGTGGCCGAAAACTTTTATTTTCAGGAACCACATTCTTTTGTCGAAAAGTGAGACAAAGATTGCGGGTGATTAGATGTATAGAGGCAGGTTATACTGTTAGTCAATTGCACAGTCACGTGAAATATGGTGAACTGTTTAACACAGCAGAACTCAGAAACGTGCAATCACAGCGGGTTAATTATACGTAAGTATCTAAGTTACTTCTAGATAGGCGTGTGACGTCTAGTGATTTGTTAATTATTAAAGTGCTCTAAGGTGACTTGTATGTTTTACGTGCTAGATATCACGAGTAGTGTTGTCGATTGGTGGTGTTCTTTCTTGTTGTTCTATACTTTATATTATCTGAATCTAAATAGTTGAAGATACGCAATTAACGAAAAACTTACTTCACAAGTTCCAATATACAGAAAACACAAAAAAAGACCAGAACCCCAGTTTCAAACTACGAACACTTTTATTTCATTCGAATGTTTCAATCGCAGCCGGTGGCCTGTTTGTACTCCTCGCACCATGTCTGGTATTTCTCCTTGTAACCTCCCGCCAGACAGTTTGAGAAACGAGTCTGGTACTTCTCTAGAAAATAGGCAAGAAGAACACGGTGCAAGTAGATGTACTGCTGAAAGGAAGAGTAAAGTGAAAAGATGGTTAAATACCACATTATTATTTTGTATTGTATTGTATTGTACAATTGTATCAGATTTTGAATGTAGGTTCACCCCAACAATCACAAAACAAATCGATGTACTACTGGAAAAAAGGAAAAAATGACAATACGAACTAAAAATGACAATACGAAAGAGAACATGAAAAAATATAGCTGAACAAGACCGTAACCAACTTGGAATTCAAGAAAAATGCTATAGTAATTCACATTCAACCTTGCAACGTTCATAAATATCAGTTTCCTATGAAAAATGAGAAGAAAGTGAGATTGGCGACTACTTATATTCGGCGGCCGAAACATTCAGTCGCGTTCATTTTACAATGCCAATGTGGTTCTTTCTGACTAAGTTTTCGAATGTGCAAAGTTGAAATTTAATCGATCATGTTACGTTTAATTGAGAGCTCCAATACTGCGCGGTTGTTTTGAACATAGAATCAATGTTACTCAATACTTATGTATCGAAATAAAACGTACGAATTCATTCTGGATAGAGAATGGTCGTTGAGAACGGAGCTCCTTCAACAGTTCGTCAGTATTCATACATTCGTGCTGAAATTAAAAATCAATCAATATACATTTCAGAGTGTAACTCAAAAGTGTTACATCAGTTTTGTGATTTAGCGTGAAACATGTTACATGTACTATTAAAAGTTACATAATGTCCATTTCACACTTGTATTACCATAGAGTAGGATGTTTCAGACGCAGACGGTATTCTACTCAGTACAAGCGCGATTGAATGTTGCATGACTCTTGTTTAAACGGAAAATTTGCCTCACAACGTTTCTCCAGTGAAAGTTTCACCTTAAAAACAAAGTTGTTATGTTTCGAGTTTTTGAAGAAGGGGACATATTAGGAATTTCAAAAACATAATACATTTTGCCATTTTTCAATTTTTTCAGCATTCAGCATCTGATATAGTTCGTTTCACCCATCGATAGCAGCCAGGTACAGTACATTTAAGTGGGCGGAGTCAATTGTGTTGGAAAGTTTCCAACAGCGATCAGCCTAATCAAAATTGTGCACCAGCTGGGAATGGAACTCAGCTGGGACAGGTGGCGCGGCGCCCACAAGCAGCCGGCCATCTGAACATGATGGCCGAAAATAAAAACAGTGATATCCAACCATCTTTTCTGGCCGTTTTTTAAACCTAGTTTTATCGCACAAAAAGTTGATTTAATTACTCCCCGATTATGCGGTAACCTTTTGTATACAAAATATGTGCAAAAAACTCAAAATAACCACTTTTTGGATTTTTATTTGTAATGAAAAGACTGGCAAGCTGCCAGATCAGTCGCCTGCAATGTAGGGTGCGCTCGGCCAGCATGGCTGACTGCTATCGATGGTTGAAACGAACTATAACCGTGGGTTTGTCAACTGATGGGTTCATTTTACATATTTGATAACTATACCAACATCAACTATTATTAAAGAAGGACGATTATGTGGTCCCATTGCAACGCTTCAGTCCTTTGAACTGCAATACGTTTTCCAATTGCAGTTTAAAGGACCGTTGACACAAGATTGGTCCACATAATCGTCCTACTTTAACTACATTGTTTTTATATTATTGTTTTGTATCATTATCATTAATAGAGTTAATGACAAGTTATTTCTAAAAACTGACCCCGTTCTGCATTTTCTCCTGTACATAGGCGATGGCCACGATAGTGCCTGTCCGTCCGATGCCCGCCGAACAATGGACCAGAATTGGTTTGGACGAACCGCGAACCGCCGAGAGAAGCGCCTAGAAAAGAGGGTATTGGAGAGGTGGTTGGACACAATCTGTAGTTTGAACTCTTTGAAATGTGTAGGTATCAAAATACAAATAGAGAACACTGGAGACTGATTTCACTGAAATCTGGACGTTCGTGGAACATAATAATACGTCGAGTGAAGCACCTAGAATACGAAAAAGTACACAAAACAGAACAAAATTGTTACTGCTACTGAGCAAAGCGAAAAAGTGTCGAGAATATTGCTTGTGAAAGCGTATCAGACTGCATTGGTGAGTTTTGAGTGAGAAATGTTTGAGTTTTCTAACGAAAAAGTTGTGGTATGTTCATGCTAGTCAGTCGAAAAATGTCGACAAACTGTAACACCACTCGTGCGTCTCATGAGAACTATATAACCAACCGTGGCGGTGAGTTTCGTGGGAGGAACCCCTCTATCCGGCCAGTTTTGCCATTGGTAATGGTTGAGGGTGGTCGATTTGGTCTTCCCCTCCTCTTTCCATTCCAATTTCAGTTTACACACCCGAATTGTGGGATCTTCGGCCGAAAGTTCGCGCGTCTGTACAGAACATGGATATTGATTGGGTTTGTCTTTGAAACATGAATATTGATTAGTTTACTCCGGCTCACAGTTTTTTCTCGAACAGAAAAAGAGGGCCAGTTTTACGAATTTCGGAAATGGCCAGGTCTTCTATCACATGAATGATTCACAACTATTACCTTTCCTGGACTTTGTTCGGTTGACAATTTCTACCCTAAAATTTTGTTCATTTTTTTCATTCATCAAAGTCTTGGAATTAGGTGTGACAGAAGTGCCAACAACGCAACCTCCTTATTCGTCATTCTATTATAGTATAACCCCCCCCCACTTCCTTATTCTCGATTGTATGATAGCATAACCCCCCACCACCTCTTTATTCGTGATTGTTTGATAGTATAACCCCCCACCTCCTTATTCGTGACCGTAATAGCCCCATCTGCCTCCTCTCCAAATGTCATTGTTTCGTCCTTTTCATACGGCCAATACTGCATGCACTTCGCTTTTCCCTGAAAAGTGACATAGTGTGTAAAGTTCCAAGAAAAACGAATAGAACAGTTCCAATAAGTGTACATCATAACGTGACATCAAACACAGAGAGTACATAAACATATGGGTTGCAGATCTGTTTACACAAACGAAATTTGATCATAAGATTAAACTGCAATTACAATGAGATATTTCGCTAAAAGATACCCCTGTAGGTTTTTCATTGAAAACCAAGACATTGGAAATGTGAACATTTGATGAAAATTCAAATTAATATGTTTGCATTGAGTTCTAGTGATGAGTTACACAATGGCTACGCAATATTAAGTCGAAAAACAAAAACGGAACAAAGTTTGATCCAAGTTCGTAATCTAGATTGAAGTTCCTGCTGTGTGTGGTGGATATAACTATTATCATGATTGTTAATCTAATAAAATGCTTGAATAAAAATCAGCTAACTTGCGCCTTACTGACAATACTTAACCTTGTAATAAATTTGGCCTTTTTTGAATAGGCTGATTGTTTCATATGGTACTTATATAGTTTTGAAATATTTGAAAACAATCGACAGAAAGCTGCTACATAGATAACAAGTTCAATAACAAGCTGACACATGCATCAGTGTTGCACAGCAATTCATTAAATACTTAACACCAATTGCAAAAATAGGTTGTGCAATTCTTTTTCGCACAACCCCACTTTAAATATCATTTCTTCTAATTGTTAAAGCATAACATGTAACTTGCAGCTCTAATTCATATTTGTGGCCCAAAATACGTTTCCTGCCTGTTAATTAATTATCAGTTCATTATAAAAACTTGTTTGCACTCAACCCCACCTATTTCCACGCTGTGAAATGCAACTTTGCAAATTTAAATAACTTTTGGAGCTCAAAATACTTTTCACTTTGTTAAACGAGCTCAATGTTTCATGCGGTTCGTAAATTGCAACAAATATTAACAACAATTGGTAGACAACAATGACAAACTCACACATTCGACAGTGTTGCACAGCATCAAAGTACATTCGACCCCTTCTTGAACTATCATCGCCCAAAACGCGTGTTGAGTATTTTCCAGGGGACCCTGAAAATATTGTTTGAAAGATAATTAGGTAGTTGAAAATATTCAGATAGTTTTGCTTGAAATTAGTGAGTTGTGTTAAAGAAGACAGAAAACCAACCACTAATCTCAGTAAACTGATGTATCCTACTTTTAACTATACGCGTTGCGTGTTTCTAGCAGTTGGCATGTGAATGTTACGTTAAGTGACCTATGCTATATACACGTTAACTCTGTGGTTTGGTACTAGAATAGTGAAAGGAAGTTGTTCTCGAAGTAGGACGATTATATGGGCCAATCCCGATGCATCGTTCCTTTAAACTGCAATTGAAACATGTATTGCAGTTGAAAGGACCGGAGCGTTTAGAGTAGTCAACCTTATCACCCTTCTTCAAATCTCATTTTCTTGACAACTGATTTTACAAATTTTCAAATGGGAGTGTTTAGTTTTGACGTACCTGAGCACAGCTAAAACGATGTATCACACTCAGATTCTAAAAACATGAGCTCGTACCACAGATAACCTTGTGTAAAGCGAATGATTGATGATTCGGACACAGCGCAAGTCATATTACAGTAACCCATCAGCATTTATATGACGTCAGACTATGTACCTGAGCACAGATAAACCGATGGTCGGCATTGGGTGTGGCCACGTAGTTTGCGTGGATGTAATCGGGCAGTCCCGGCCACTTCAGAATCACGCGACGTTGATCTTGGCACGGTACATCCAGGTATCTGAAGTATTCAAATGAGGGGGGGGGGGCTTAACTAAAAAAATTAGGAACCTAAATCGTCAAAATTATAAGGCTAAACTACTAAACATCCACGTATCTGAATAATTTTGATCAAGGGAGGGGGTTCTGGAGAACAAAGCGTCCAGGTATCTGAAGGAATGAAATTAAGGAGAGGGGGGGGGGGTAACTACAAGACAGTTGTTTCATAACCTATATTGTACTAAAACGGAGTCTAAACTACAAAACATTCAATGAATTTGTAGGACTGTAATTGGAGGGAGGGGGTCAAACTAAATCTTCAAGGTATCTGAAGGAATCAAATTAGGGGGGGGGGGGGATAAACTTCAGAACATTGAAGAAACTGAACGGTTGAAATTATAGAGGGCTGAACTACAAAACATACAGGTAACTCGATGAGTGAAAGTAGGTTGGAGGCTAAACTACAAAACAGTGTTTTAGTTTCATTGAAATTAGTGTTAAACTATTCAAAGTACCCAGTGGAAGTCAGTAACTTAAAATATAGCAAATCAACCAACTGAACACTCAACAGTTCGTTCTGAAGCTGGAAAAGGATGTTGAAGCTCAAAAATATGGTTGAGAAAGAGAGGGAGGGGGCTATACTACATCGGAGCAAACCATTTGAAAGCGATTAGACTGAACACCACCAATGAATGGTTTGATGAGTTTACTCGAAAATCGTACTGACTTGCGTTAGGCGCACTAAGGTTGAGAAAATAGGGTACGTTTCACAAGTTTGAATTGAACGAAGAGTACACACCTCTTTCTCAATTCCTTCATACGAAGTTCAAGAAGAGTTCAAAGTACAAAGTACAGAGTCCAACCTGTTCTTGTCCTTGTTTTCCGCGAAAGCATTGGTGGTCATTGTTTCCGGTTTCCATTTGGAAAGAGCGCGGAATTCCTGCATCAAATTCGGGACCCCCATGTCGAGGGCGCGACGGACCCAGCCCTCCACCTAAACAGGAGGATATAGTCATTTCCATTCTTATGTGTACTTCTACAGTTAGTTTCTCCACATCCCATCTACACTAATCTTACGAAACTTGTAGGTTTTCGCATTAGAATCCGAGTAACTATCGCAAAAAGTTTAAGAAAAATGTTTTGTATCAAGTTCAAATTTTCACAAGAGAACACTTACAGAGAGATTCAAAAGTATACTGTACTAGTCTTAGTATAAACATGAAAGTCGTATGGTTCTTTCCATTTTAAGGTGGACTCCTAAAGTGTGGATTCAGGATGTTTATGCAGTTTTCCAACATGTTCAACAATTCTATTGTGCGTATCTGAATTCTCATAACGAGAAAGAAGAAAGTTATTTTAACTTTTAGTAGTTTTCAGTTTGCTTATATTCATTTATATAAGTTAAGATAGCTGCAACGGTAAAAGAACAGCATTTAATTACAAAAACTTTTTAACAGTTTATATTGTTCTACCTACCTTATTCCTGGCTCCCTTTGACGATTTCGCAATTTTGAAAGATTCGTCCTGAAAATATTTGGTTAGAAGGAAAGTGAAGTTGTCATCATTGATTTGGGTCAACACTAACAAGAAATCTGAAATCTATAAAACGCTTTTGACATCACGTTCAACACGGTTTCATGCTAACAGAGGGAGGCATATTTTTTTGATTTTTATCTGCCCTGCTAAATTTGCTAAAAGTTTGACTACATTTAAGTGAAAGAGATAAAGTTTGAAAAGGTGAAAAAATATGATGAGAAACTAATAAAACGAACCGTGGATTTGGGAGTCTGCTGTTTCTTCGAAGAATCATCGACAATTTTCTCTTTCGATTTCTCTTTCTTCTCCTCTTTCTTTTCTTCTTTTTCCACTTTTTTGTTCTCAGTTGGAGTGAGGTCTTTTACATCAGATTCATCTGAAATGGAGAACTTAAGGAGAAATGCAATGAGAGATGAAGAGACTTATGAAGTTTTACATTATACTTCGAGCGCGTAAAAGAGTAAACTATAATCTACATCTTCATTTTTCTTCTATATCTCCATTTTATCGAAATTGGAGGGCCACATTTACAAATGTGGAAAGATACGTATTCAATCGCGAGTAAACATTCTATTCTATTCTATTTTATTCCAGTAGTTAGTTCAAAGAAAAAAACCTTTTTCAATGTAATGCGATGGTTGAATGCAATTTTATCTAATTTAGGCGATAACAGTTGAAAACCTAGAGAATGTACACTACCAAAACGCCAAAAAAGGGAACCTCGACCCAATACAGGCTTTTAGTGAGTGAGAACTTATCAGTTGAAGAAAAAAGACTATAAAGAGAAGTTAAGTAAAGAAATATATATTGTAAAAAGTTCAGAGAGAACGTTTTTGGAGAACGTTTAGGGTATTGCGATGGTTGACTGGAAAAAAAAAACTATATTCAGACGAGAATTGTTAAAAAACGACTAACTTACCTTTTTCTGCACTATTCGCTTTTCCCTTGTCACTCTTTTCTCTGAAAAAAAATTCAGTCTTTTCTTTGACTGTTCTTTCTAGAACTGAACTTAGTTATCTTTATTATACAACTAGAGGCTAAACTTTTCGTTCAACTTCACACAACAGATAAAATTGTATTTTCAATTTCCGCTGTGTGCTATTCACTAGTAGGGTTCTACTTTACATTGAACTAGAGCATTCGCACATAGAAAAGTGATCTCTGAAAATCTCTTCTCTTGACGTTATAAAGAGGGTTTTACAATATATTACTTTACACACTAAACTTATATTTAAACACCTTTTATACCTATAATGTAGAAATAATAGAACTTACTTTCTAGGTATACACATGATTGTAGTGAATAAAGGAACCAAACCGTTCCCCAAGACGAAGTTAAATAAAAATGAGACGAAAATCGGCGAAAATCCACGATTTCTCGAAAACAACGCCGTCTTTTTTGACGGTTGAACGCGTTTTCTCGTTAACGGAGCTGGTTTCATTTCTGCTGCGTATTCTATAAGGAAAACGGGAAAAGATTTTCAGCTTACCGTTTTTCCCGGTAACCTGACCGGGTTTTGGTTACTATTCCACCTCAATGGTTAGAGTTTTGAAAAAGTAACCATATCGTTTTGAGGAAGTAGGTTCGAGTTTTGAGGAAGAAACCCGAAGTCGAAATACTGTTACAATAACTAACTGGAGAGAACATAACCATTTTTACATACCTTTCGTGTAAGCTTCTGCGCACCACTGGTATTTTCCACGCCGCCCTTATAAATATGTCGTTTAACATACGACTGCGTTTAACTAACAACACATTGGGATCGTCCCAAAAACGGATAAAGATACTGCGAGATTTTTCTGTGCAATTTCGAGACAAACGGAGCTGGAAAAATTAAGGCCGGCAATAAAACATTACAATAGGAACCAGTTGGCCTATAATATTGATTTTCACATGGTTAAATTTAGTTTTTCTATGAAATAAAAACTCTAAATGGTCTCAAAAGCAACCATAGTAAGAGTTGTATACGTTGCACAACTTGAGCTAAATTGAAGTAGATCAACTCATAACAATGTTATACTTTCGTTATTTTCAAATTCTTAAATTCAATAGTTCTTGCTAATTGTTTTGAATCCTAAATGTGCTATTGCTCATTGCGAATAGCTACTTGATTTTTTATTTAGGCGATTGTATACTTCATACGACTGTCGACCCGCAGCACGTCACTGCTGTATAGAAACCGTACAAGTTTGATGAATTGATGCACGATTCTACCCCATCCTTATAAATATGTCGTACAACATACGACTGCGTTAAACTCAAAAGACATTGTGGTCGTCACGAAAATGAATTATGTTAACGTTGAGTTCATGGAGTTCGCTGTTTTCGAAATAAACAGTTCGATATCGTTGATTGCTCGGTGAAAACTCCGGAATGGCGGCGTGCCCTAAAAAGGCTTGCTCACTGTACGTCATTATAATCCAAAGATTCACACTAACGTAGTGTGGCATGAATGTTTATACTGAGAAACATTTTTGCAGCTTGGCACACTATTTGATCAGTATCTATCTTCATTATAGCTTTTTTAACGCCGCCTTTATGAATAGATCGTACAACATACGACCGCGTTTAACTAAAATTACATTGCGATCGTCTCAAAAATGGATAAAGATACTGCGAGACTAAGTTTTCTGTGCAATTTCGAAACAAGCGGAGATGGATAAAATAAATGCCGACAATAAAATATTACAACGAAACCAGTTGGCTAATTTTTATATTTTTTTATAAAATAAACTATAAATTGTCGAAGTTATCTCAAAAGCAACCATAGTAAGAGTTGTATACGTTGCACAACTTGAGTTAGATTCAAGTAGATCAACTTATAACACATTTATACTTCCGTGATAGGTATATTTTTGAAATTCAATGTTTCGTGCTACTTTCTTATGTTGTACTCTTGCGATCATGATTTACCCGAGCTGAGGTCACCGACCGAACTACAATTCAACGCAATGCCGATGCTGCAAGCCCTCAAATGGACATTGCGTTAGTTGAAGATATTAGACAACTCGAATAATTTTCTCCTTCTCTCCAATGTCCTCCTACTCATATCATTGATCGTCCATTTATTGACTGCCCTGATTTCTCTAAATTGGAACCGCCAGCACCTAACCCTCCTCCACCTTCTGTTGATGCTGAATATTCGTTCGATTACTTCTATGAACACCATCATCCACCTTCATCTCCTTCCTATCAGATCAATGAAATAATTCGTCAATGTGAAACTGTACATTCTCATTGTCTCCGATACCGCTTATGTTCTGTTGAGAAGTTCTATGTTACAATTGTTCCATTCAAGTTCCGTGCCGCTTTCATTAGATTCTACTTGTATGATTACAGAATTGTGAACTGCCAACCGGTTTCAACTATATAGAAACCTTACAACATACGAATGCGATAATATGAAATTATGGTTAAAAATGACAAAAATGTTAAACATTTCCACCAACAAAATATCCCGAAGATTACAATTGCACTCATACCTCGACTCGAAACTTTGTAATTCGAATTTATCAACGATTGTAATAGTTTTCATTATATAAAATAGAAGTGTGTTGATTTTGCGCACTACTGATAACTTGGTTGAATAGTATACGATATTCCCTTCAAAAGGTTTATACGAAACTGTGACTACACGCAAAACAAAACGTGAAGGTCACTTTCATAGAATTCGCTGTTTTTACAGCAAACAGTTGGTTCTCGTTGATTCTCGAAAAACACTCGTGAATAAGCGCGTGGTAGAGATCAAACTTTAACAAAGGTCTAGTCACTCTCCACAATCTCGGTAGAGCTGTCTCAAAAAGGGCCCCAGTATGATTCAATGTGAACTTCTGAGTGAAGTATAAGTCTTGTCGAACCGTTGTGGACACCGTACCATCGAGTTTATATGGGGCGAGGTTTGGCGAGCGGCCAATTCGTCTGCGTATCTTTGATCTACATACTGTCTCCCGTTTTAACAGATAATCAACGACCGCTCGCCACGCATCGCTCAATCAATCGAGCCCTCTGCTGTCTTTCTCGGCAAAATGGCGACTGAAGTATAGTGCTCACATTTCCCAACTGAACTCGTTGGCAGCGTGCCAAAAACTTTGGAGGACTGTTATTTAGAGAAAACATGTATTTTACATAAAGTTTTTTGAATACGAACTATAACTGAGGGGAGAACCCCTGACATAAATTCCTATTGTTCTGAAATATTTAAACATGTTCCAAAACTGCCTTGAAATTTCATTGGCAAGCTGCCCAAGTCCAGTTAGGAAATGTGCAGACTATAAGTGGCCTCGTTACTGAAAGGAAAGTGTTTTTGTGTGTATTTCTGTAGTAACGCACATGTAGAAATTTATGCTTACACTGATGAGTTAAACTCAAAACCTTGTGAATACCTTCCTAATACATTGAATGACAGTGGATTTCGATTGGATGAAATAGAGTCAGTAAAATGTGAAGGATTGTGGATCTCACGCACTTCTGAATTATAACTCTCTTTGTTTCTCGAATCAAATTTTTACAACTACACGCTTATTATAGCCAGGATATGCCAAATAAGGTGGAAGAAATAAGCAAAGAGTACACATGGTTCGTCAGGCAAAAGTTTGCGTGATCTGATTCGAAAGTTTGTACACAATTTAGTTAACATAAACGTGGTTGTTTTAATTTTTTCAATTTTTTTTTCATCGTAAATATTGTAGCAATACATAAATTTTTCGCGATTTACATTCTTTAAATGTTCGTACAATTGTGCACTGTTATGTGTCGACAGGGAAGTGAGATAACCTAATGTCAAACGCGACCCTGTCGTGTTTGACATTAGATTATTGTAACAGTTTTCATTATATATAATTGAACTTTGTCGATTTCACTACTGATAACTTGGGTGAAGAGTATACGTTTTCCCCATAAAAAGTTTATACAAAACTGTGCCTACCCGTAAAACCAAAACGTAAAGGTCACTTTCATAGAATTCGCTGTTTTCACCGTAAACAGTTGGTTCTCGTTGATTCTCGATCAACACTTATAAATATCTCGTTAAGCAAAAGGTTAGAGTGATCTGATTTAGAAGTTTGTACACAATTTAGTTAACATAAATGTGGTTGTTTTAATTTTTTGAAATATTTTTCCATCGTTAAAATTGTAGCAATACATAAATGTTCCGCGAATTACATTTTTAAGATGTTCGTTCAAGGGTGCACTTTTGTGTGTAATTGTAATCTTGAAACCACCCCTGGAGACATTAGTCTTCTGCAACATTCAGGTGCGTAGATTCGGCATAGAAAAATGTATTTTGCATGACATCTTTGTCAAATATTCGTGGTCACAGCTCGTTCGACCAATTACAGTTTTTTTACACCGGCTCTAATAATACTTCGTAAAACATACATGCGTTGAACTGAAAACACATTGAACGTGTCAAAAATTAGTATAAGAAACGACTGGCAGGAAAAAAAGATAAGTTTTGGAGATTATATGTGCGAAAAATATAAAACTGGTCCAATAAACGGATATTTTGAGAAAAAGGCTAATATCGCTTGGTTGAAAGTGCAAGATCTAGCCTGATTTTCGTGTAATGCATTCAAATGTTCCATAATCGGTAATTAGTAATATTTGGGGTACTTTGTGTTATTTTCAACCAAGCAAGATTAGCCTTTTCCTTGAAATATGCATGTATTGCACCTGTTCCATAATTCTTGTACATGCAGTCTCCAAAACCAATCTTTAATTTCTAAACACTCGTTTTTTTACACTAATTGAACTTTTTTATAGTTACGGTAAAACTCTTATCAAAATAATATAAAACTATGTTATAGCAATGCACGTCATTTCTGTTTGACACAGCATTAAGCATTTAGATATTTGAAAATTATACTAGCAGATTACTGCAAATAATGTGCTAGTAGCGGAAGTCGAACCTTACTTCGTTTTCACTAGATCACTAGATCATATCCACTATGCTACGCAGACATGTGAATGGGATTGAAAACTAGGCTGGATTACTCATTCGTATTACTTGTTCAATCACGATTTTATTTTCTCATCAACAGTTAACAAAATAAATTGTTGGTTTCATCTAAACGTCACACATGAGAACGAACCAAATCAAAAACAAATTCAATGTTTCCTACGTTCATGAATGAATTATAGCGAATTTGCATTCAAAAACTTCTCAGGATTCTAAGTTTGCTCTGAGCGTTCTTCCAAGTTTTGGTGTCTGATTCCATATGTAGGGAAAATGCAATTATCTGCATCCGAATGGGGAAGTGTTTCTTCACGAAAGTAAGTTCCAAATACCTGAGAGCGAAATACACCCTGATTCATAAAAGGAATAAGCAACTATTCATTTTATTATATGTTTAATCACAATTCGTTGGACGAATTATAGCTTGTATTTCGCAGCCCTTATAAATATTAGTTTAAAAAACGGGTGTAAAGAAAGTAAAGATTAGTTTTGGACGATGCGTGTACAAGAAATATGAAAGAAGTCCAATAAAAATATTTTGAGGAAAAGGCTAATCTCGCTCGGTTTGAAGTTTCAGAAAAAATGGATACCGAGTTTTTTGTTACAGAAAAGAAACTTTCTGACTGCGACTCACAATGATCTAGCTCACACTCTGTTTTTTTTTTTCGAGAAAAGCGAGATTAGCCTTTTCCTCAAAATATTTTTATTGGACTTCTTTCATATTTCTTGTACACGCATCATCCAAAACTAATCTCTACTTTCTTTACACCCGTTTTTTATACTAATTGAACTCTTTTCTATAGTCACGAAGTAACGGTCATTTTTGATAAAAGATAAGGATTTGATAATTTTGAACAATAAGCTAAACAAGCAATGTAATTAGGTTCTATTGAAGTTTCTAACGGCTCCGTAGTTCAGAACGATTGGCGTAGTTGTAACCTCGTTTAAGTGAGAGCAACTTTTGTGCTCCAGGCAGGAATCGAACCTTCGTTCGCCGTGCGTGAATAGAGCATTCATCCAATTAGCCATTCACACATGTGAATAGGAGTGAAAACCAAACAGTACCCGACTGTCATGAGTTCTTCATTGAAAAACGTCTTCCTACTACACGTTAAACGCTCTTTTCATTTTTATTTTGACGAAACCGGTCTATCCACAATTATTTGCGAGACCATTTTCGGCCCTCTCACACGTAATAATCAAATTTCTGACAAACCTGAAAAATATGTATAACTCCACTATTTTATAACTTTTCAACAATGTAAGAATTTTTGAAACAAGTTAATTTTGAGCGAAACTATGCCCAGATTTGAGGAAGCGGACACTTTTGTCGCCGCCGCCGCCGCCTCGCACGGAAGCCATTTTTACGAGACGTTTGGCCCTCAAACTTCTCTCAACAAAAGTTACTTGGAATGTGAACTTATTTTCATGTAGACGGGTTGCCCTTTCAGTGATTGATGCAAATATCTAGGAAAACAAGGTAGGTCGCCGGCGGCTAAAGCCGCCTCCGCCTCCCTTGTTTTTATTCCAGGCTGGCGAGCTCTTATAGGAGTTTTTGTTTAATTTTCGCTCCATTTGCTGAACTCACGTTTGTTTCAACCATGTCAATCACGTTTTTATCAACATGAGACGCAATGATTTCTACTACATAAAGCAGGACATCTCTCTCCAACATAGAGCGGGACATCTCTATTTAACATAGAGCGCGAGATCTCTCTCTAACATAGGGCGCGAGACTTTTTAACGTAGGGCGCGAGATCTCTCTCTCTCTCTCTTTCTCTCTCTCTCTCTCTCTCTCTCTCTCTCTCTCTCTCTCTCTCTCTCTCTCTCTCTCTTTCTAACATAGAGCGCGAGACTTCTCAACATAGGGCGCAAGACTTCTCCCTAACATAGGGCGCGAGCCCTCTTTCTAACATAGAGCGCGAGACTTCTCCCTAACATAGGGCGCGAGACCTCTATCTAACATAGAGCGTGTGACATTCCCCTAACAGAGAACTTGAGACCTCTCTAACATAGGGCGCGGGAGTTCTCTCTAACGTAGGGCGCGAGAGTTCTCTCTAACAGAGAGCGCGAGACTTCTCCCTAACATAGGGCGCGAGACCTCTATCTAACATAGAGCGTGAGATTTTCCCCTAACAGAGAACTCGATCTCTCTCTCTCTAACAAACAAAGCAAGCAAGCACAGTGGGGCTCACATAGACAGCGAAAATGAGGACAGTGGGGCTCACATAGACAGTGAAAATGGGGACAGTGGGGCTCACATAGACAGCGAAAATGGGGACAGTGGGGCTCACATAGACAGCGAAAATGGGAACAGTGGGGCTCGCACACACAGCTAACTGGAAACCATGGGGCTCCCATTAACAGCGAAAATGGGGACAGTGGGGCTTACATAGACAGTGAGAATGAAAATAGTGGGTTTTTTTCTAGTTTTTTTTTTCGAGTTTTTCGAGTTCGAGTTTTATTTTTAACAACCCTAATTCACGTAGACAACAAAAATATGGACAGTGGGGCTCCATTACACAGCGAAAATTGAGACTATGGAGCTCAAATAAACAGCAAAAATTGAAACCGTGTGGATTCACATAGACAGCTAAAATGAGAACAGTCGGGCTCACAATGACAGCGGAAACACTGAGAATTCACATAGCTAGAATGAAAACAGTGAGGCCAACATAGACAGTGAAAATGCGAAATGTGGGTTAACACATACACAATCAGATACACAACGAAGATGATAGTATGAGAAAAAAAGGAGATGAAAAAGAGGAAAGAGAAACACAAAGAGAGATAATAAACCAAAAATAAATATAAATACCTGTTTCAATACATCCCAGCCGCCTCCCAAGTCGCCAGTAGGCAAAATGGCTTTTTCCTAAATTTGCAGCGTAGCTCACGTTAACTCGTTCTATTTTCTAACCCCGAAAAAACGGTGATACACCACTCCCCATCCCACTGCAAATAGAAAATAAAAAGCAAAAAGCACGGATTGCACGCCTTCCCAATTAGAAAGTGCAAAGTGTGTGATTTCCCGAAATTCTCGACCAAAAGTGCAAACTGTGAGATTTTCGGACATACACACACACCAAACTACTCAAATATAGAGGTGGATGGTCGACGTACTTTGAAGAAACATGTAATAAACTGTTTTGGAATGTCTGCAGACCTCTGAACAAAAACTGATCTGCGCAGCGCTCCGCACTGCGCCCGATTGTCTCAGAATGGATACAGAATACTGTAGACCTGAATTTCTTCTGTGTGAAGTAACTGCATGTGGACATAGTGTCGACAATGCATTTTAATAATACAGTTAAATTTCTGACTGGACTCGAAACTCTAAAATTTATATATATACTTAAATTTTGTAGTAATCGTTACTATAATATAGTAACTTTAGGTGAAATATTATTTCACCTATCAAAAATCTTAACAATAGAAAAGAGAAAAAAAACAGTAC
Organism: Litoditis marina; assembly: GCA_964036275.1. Lineage (NCBI taxonomy): Eukaryota > Metazoa > Nematoda > Chromadorea > Rhabditida > Rhabditidae > Litoditis > Litoditis marina. Next base: position 9,064,754 of record OZ038436.1, read on the forward strand.
ATGACATATAGTTTGTTCATTGTTTAATTATACTCTATACTCATGTAATAGGAGAACACTTCAAAATTATTTCCTCATACGGGTACCCCCACAAAGACGGTGGGCACCTGCCGGGGCAGGATTGAAATCCCCCTTCCTCCCCTCGTGGGTCACGGGTTCGGTCATCGGGTCATAAGGATTTAAGGCACAGCAGAATCACGGGAAAGTCCTCATTATCACCACGTTTCCCCCTGAGTTGGTTCATTTGCAATACTGGACGTGGTTTGTGGTCTGTATTGAACAAATACTCGTGGAGAGTGGATCGATGAGTCTTAGAATAGGGGTAGTTGACATGAGATTGCGAATTGCTTGAGATTATATTATTTTGTAATAACAACTGACTTGGTTAGGTAGTCATGTGTGTGTTATTTAACAATTATCGTCAAGCGTATTGAGTATTAGTGAAATCTCCATTTCGTCATTGGAGTTGAATAGTGGTCCTGGTTCGAGTAAATTCATGGTGGTTATCTTTTTCCATCTCGCACCTTTCAAGGTTACGGCTGGGATAAACTTTGGTCTGATTTCATAATTGTCACCATGAATGTGTTTCCAGTAGATGTTCTTGCTGTATTCAAGAACTGTAGCTGTAACTACTTTGACTAGAACTTTGTTGTACGGACGCGAGATGCCTAACGCTCTCGTTGCCTTATCGTTTTCAGGTCTCCAATTACCTAGAGACCCAACGACAATAGGAAGTTGTTGTACTTTGTAGCCTTTCAACTTATAGTCGGCTTGAATTCCCAGATACTTGTCAATTTTCCTTTGGTAGGCGGATTGCATAGCAACCTCTCTGTTTTCAAAGGGACAAGTAACATCTGATATTATGAGTTCTTTTTTAGTATCATCAAATAACATAATGTCTGGTCGCTGCCTGTTTGCAGTTTCTCCAGATTTTCTGTCCACAGTTAGTCTCATGTGTTTCTTTTCACCCTCTCTTATACCTTGGACAACTCTCTGTAAGACACTATCGTGTCGGTCTGAAATAAGTGTTCCCATGTGTACTTTGCATTGGTTCAATACGTGCATGAGTGATTCAAACTCGTGACCACATCTTCTGCACTTTTTGTCGGAGTTTTTATCATATTGGATAACCAAACCATTCAATCTCGAAATTCCAAGTCTAGCTTGGTGTACAAATGATTTTGAGCTGTAGCTGAGCATTCCGCCATCTTTCACAAATTTGTTATTGCGAGAATCTCTAGCTACCACTTCACTGACTTTGCCCATAGCAATATATTCAGATTGGAAATTCTTTGTAATGTAATCTTGCACCAAACTTTGCAGTTTTAAGTACAAGTTTTTTTCGCTTGTGTTGTAGTAATAATGAGCTCAGGTGTGCTGTTTGTAGCTTGTAGTTTGAGCTTCAGGTCACCGTCTTCCCAAATGAACTCGAATATGTGCAGCTGCTTGCGTAGATGTGCGGTGGCTTCGCTCATTCTAGAAGACACCTTATACACGTTATCAGATTTCTTGACGTCTTTTCTGTTCAAATAGTCCACAAAATCTAGTTCATCAGTAATTGACTTGTATTTATAGTAACGTCTGGTAGTAGATAGTAGGAAGTCCCAAAACATTTTGCTGTATGGATCATCCGACCATAATCTTTTCAAATTGGAGACTATATTTCCGATCATCATGGTAGTTTTAGGGCAAAGTACACCTAAACCACCCTTTTTGATAGGCATTAGCACGTAATCACGTGGACCTCCTTTAATGGGTATATTGTGAATAGTTCTGGCTGCATTCATAACGTTGCTATCAAATTCATTTATTCCTTGATGAGAGGTGTTGCGTTGTTTGCATGTATTACTGTCTTTCTACACTTCATCCTATAAGCCCTACGTGAAACATAGGACTGCGCTAGAATCAAAACAGATTGTCTTCCCAAAATGGAAAAATCCCTTTTTTCATCAATAACTATTCAAGTCGTCTATATGAACAAATTTAAAAACATACGACTACAACTCATTGTAATCGTCGCAAATAAGAATATGGAATAATGTAAACCTGAAGTTATTTTGTGCGATTTCTCTTATCAGCTGCACTCGAGATTCGATTCTCTATATCCTTGCCATATATCCTGTTGTAGTATGTTTTCTTCTACTTTATCTATTAAGAATCAATAGAAAAAGACATAAGCGAGTTAATTGTTCATTCCATCAAAATGTAGTACATGACCATAAAATAAAAGACAATTTGGGCTCTTCCTGCCTCAAAAAATAAAAACATAGCAAACATGGGAAAGAACGTTAAATGAAAATATCCAATAAGTATACACGTGAACCAATCATTTGCCACGTATTAGTTGTAATCTATAACTTCACGTGATCACGTGAAAACACGTGAACTATTGATTGGTCGACGTGTATACGAAAAAGGGGTAAATTGAGTATCGAAAAGGTTCCAGGGCTACACAAATCACCGAATTTTCATATAAAGCACATATCTCAGCTAATCTGGAGAGGCATAGTCTAGATCTCCCTGGGTCATAGTCTAGATCTCCCTGGGTTTTCATTTATCGTCTAATTCGATCGATTAATTAGTGCACTGTTCTACGCCGCCCTATAAATATGTCGTACAACATACGACTGCGTTTAACTCAAAGGCTATAGGGATCTTCCCAAAACGTGGTACAGAATACTGTAGCCCTGAATTTCTTTTGTGCCATGTGAAACTGCTGGCGGCCTAGCAGACCTTCGAAAATCTCAGAGAGATCTCATGTGCTATTCGAACTAGTTTCTCATGAGATTCCATCGATTACTATGCTACAGCATTGAGAGTTCACGAGTAGCTCATATATCATGAGATACTCATAAGAACTTCTCATGAGGTCGAAGGGTTTTCTACGGCGCTCGCACATAAGAGAGTGTGTAGATCGAAGATACGCAGACGGGCAGGTAATATATTCCTGCCAATTGTAACATGTGATTCTATCTCTTGAATGGTGCTCCGGAATCATTCCATTTCTAGTAGTATTTTTGTAAAAAAAATCCCTCAAAAAAGCAACTCAAATGTCATGAATTAAAACACCTGTTTATTACGAACAATGAATTAAATATTTCTGCCACGTCACATTTATCAATATGTCGTACAACATACGACTGCGTTAAGCTAAGAACACATTGTATTCGTCCTAAATATGACTACATAATACTGAAGACCGGAATCTCTCCTGTGAATCTCCACAGAGGTAGAACAATGCTAACAACATAGTTAACATGTTTCAGTTCACTTTGCCAACACCACATAAATGAAGTGTACAATTGACTTTTATAAGACCGTAGTTCACGAGTTTTGTGCGAGAAACAACGAGATCAAATGTTTGTTTTTGAAAACGGCGAACTCTCTATATTTCTTCTGTGTGTAGTCATAGTTTTGTACAGAAAAATACAGTTTTGCAGTATTCTTCACTCATTTTTGAGACTATCATAATGAGTTTCCGGTTTGTCGCGGTCGTATGTTGTACGATGTATTTATAGGGCGTCGTAGGAATCTTCTACACTTCGATAGACAATTGATTTCGAATAAAAATCCCTCGTACTTTTATCAAGATCTCACCTTATGTACATGTTTGACTGTTTTCTGAAGAGCTGTTTATTTATCATAAATCCAATGAGAAGTTTATGATATAACAAGTTACAAGTTTCAAGTTTATTCGTCACATCACTTACACAGTGGTGGTCCATGACCGATCTCCAAATTTTCTTTCGAGTGCTTATAATTTTGTAGAGATCATCATGGCGTCTTGGGAGTATCACCACATTTGTTCCTCTGGAACGTCATCAGATGTACGTTTGCTATTAAATTTTATTAGATAGAAAACTAGATTTCAGGTTCTTGAAAGATTTGTTCAACGTTATACTTTCCTTCGAACTTATAGTGTCAATTTTCTGACAAACTGTTTACGGCATCGCATACCTTGCAAAGGTGAGGTACACGCAATAGTTCACAACCTTCTCGAACTCAACCTAAAAACACAGGGAGACAGGGAGCATTTTTCTTCTCCGCGCAGTGAAATCACAGCTTTTACACGTTCTAGGCAGAAAGTTCACAATTCAACTAAATTCTTATTTATCACAACATAAAATTGAAATTCTGTAGGGTTTATAATCACGCATAAAAGCCGTCGGATTTAGTTTCACACATAGCTGTTTCTTCGAAAATGCACGAAAAAAAACCGTTTTGCAGTATTTTTCACTCTTTTTTCGTGAGAGGACATCAATGGATTTCGTTTCACGCAGTCGTATGTTGCAAGAGATATTGATAAATGCGGCGTAGAAGAAATATCCAAATTCCAAACTCTTTCCGTCACGAAAATAAAAGAAAAAATTAATAACCACCCAAATGTCTTTATGACAATGTTGCGGTTTTAGAAAGGTTTTGCAAAATTTTTCATTCATCATCTATTCGTGCTGTGTAAGCAGATTAAAAAAAACTCATCAATATTGTGTCCTTATCATTTAAATTCACTACACTCATTTGAACGTTTACGCTATTCCGAAGAGTTTTGGTTACACGGAAACGGGCAGTATAAAGTATTTGAATAGAAAGATCGATATGTGCATCATTATCTAAAAGTATTTTGTTCATCATATTCAGTATAGAAGTCGTCGTACAATTCGTTCGAGCTCCACTTTTACCGCCTATACTTTGTTTCGAGTTGAGTTATTAGCGCAAAGATACAACTATTTGAAGTCCAACGTCGGCATTTATTCCATACATGTGCGTTACTACACAATTGCACAACAAACCAGTTTTGCAGTATTCTGAGTTTATTTTCGAAACGATTGCAATCTGCTAATTCTATTTCATTTGTACACATCCCGGGCGGGATGTAAATTTCATCCACAAAGTTAAATTTTATTTAAATCAAATATATCTTGGAAGTACAACATTGTTATTAATTGATATACTGGAATCTAACTCAAGTTGTGCAACGTAAGCAACCCATTACTATGGTTGCTTTTGAGATAATTTCGGCCATTTATTGTTTTCATCCCATAGAAAAACTGAGATTAACCGTGTGAAAATCAATATTATAGGCCAACTGCTTTCATTATAATGTTTTATTATCGTCAATAATTTCATCCATCTGCGTGTGTCTCGACATTGCACAGTAAAGCTAGTCTCGCAATATCTTTATCCATTTTTGGGACGATCACAAAGTATTTTCAGTTAAACGCAGTCGTATGTTGTACGACATATTGATAACGGGTGGTGTACAAGAAGTATTGGTTCATTTTCTTTTAACACCAAATTAATAAAGTACAATTGTATTTCCTACGAATTACGAACAAACTTCAGGTACCGTTTCCGACATTGTACGAATGATTGTGAGATTTACAGTTCTCTATCAGTATTGGTGATGTACCCGTATCGTTCAGTTTAATGTAGTCGTGTGTTTTTTGGCTAGTATATAGCAGAAACGTAGAACTAATAGACAATCAAGAACGGTATTTGATGGTAATACAGAAATACAAAAGATTGACAATAAACCAAACATATTATGAATTTCAAAACTGATTTTATTCGGCCATACAGGAGTCGCTTTTCCAAACACCAGTTTCTCCAACGAACAGTTCACTTGCTTAAAATCAACCAGATTAACTTTTCTCTTTTACAACTAATATCTGCCAGTTTCAAAAGCATAACATTTTTATTAAGTTTTTGAGCTAGAAGTATCTCTAAAAATACCAACCGTAAAACTGTCCATGTGTCAATTACAAATTCTGTTCCTACCGAAATCTGAAGGGAAAGACGCTGTACCCCATTGTCTCGGCCGTCTGGGGCCATTGCGAAATCACCATGAAATACCTCGGAGGACTAGATCGTGAGCTATCTCCCATCCTACCTACCTCTCTAAGTCCCTTCAGCCCGAGCCCGTGGCGAGTTATGGAACCACACCCGTGGGTTCAATTCTCGCCCGAGGCGGACAGTTTTGACGTTAGGAGGGAGAATTTGGGACCTCCAACTGACATGAGTCTACCATCGTTGGTCTCGTATGAGTATCTTTGGCCCACGGTTTTTGACGAGTGAACACGTTTTAATTAGATTTGGGGAATCGTGGTATCTTTAAGTGAAACATTCAGTCGTAGTTATGTTTATTTTCGAACTTTGTGGGTAGAAAAGAGTGTTTAAAGTTTGAAGAACGTTTAGAAAGTATGAGACGCGAAAACCCCTCTGCCTCAGTATAGTCAGGCTTGCCGGGGAGCTTTTTGTAACATTTGCGTGGTTTTGTAATTGTAAATGAATGGATCTGGTTTTATCTATAACAACGCATGTAAATGAAGCGAATACATCTCTGTCTGTCTGTTGAGCTGTAACCGTTTTGCTGCGTTGCGTAGTGCGTTCAAAATGATCAAATGAGAGTTCTGACGTTTGTGACAGGGTGATCAATGTTGAGAGAGTATTCAGACCAATGAGACGCAGACTGTCTGTCTTGATTTGCCTGCGTCTCATCGATCTTTATGCTCTCTCGCTTTCGTGGTTGGTCATACCGGGGAAGGAGATGTTTCTGAGACGTATGATAGTATTGCCCGCCCCCCATCGATGTCGTCTTTTCTCCGTAGTATCTCGTGTATTTTCAGCCCAGCCGCGATCCCTGATGGACATTTGTCGACGCACGATTCGGTCGCAACTCGGAAAGGAGAAAATAGATGAGGTGCACGAGTTCCGCATACCGCCCGTCCTCAAACAGTACATAATGTATCAGTGAATAGACGCACGTGACGCTCACGTGTGTTTCACGTTTCTAAGTCACGCGAAGTTCACGTGACGACCGCGTGTCTGAATCATGTGATGTTCATGTGCCCAGTCACGTCAGTCTCACGTGATGAAGTTGCTTCACGTGTGTTCACGTGTGGTCACGTGAGTGGCGTTCCTTGTAACATGTTTGCTAGTCCCACGGGTCCCTTCCCCCTCCTTTTCTACCTACCCAAGCCCCGTGCCGCGGCTCATATAAGGCCTTTTCCCGTTCCTATTGCTCAGACTGTGTTCCTACTGTATACTGTGTTGTGGTTGTCATTCGATAGATCAATCAATAATCAATCAATATACATATTCGAGATCGATCGATAATTTCCCGTGTTCCATTGAAAGCTGTATTGCCACCGGTATTTTATGCCCTAACTCCTGTAAATACGTCACGAAATATGTTGTGCCCTCGCTATAGTCGTTTTCTTTTCTACGAGCTACAGTAAGAAGTTGGCCTGCGCCTTCTCGAAACACCTCTCTCGCAGCACTCTAGCCGTTTCTTACTGTAGACGTAGCGTTGGTCTGTTTTGGATTATGCCTCCCCAGATTAGCTGAGATATGTGCTTTATATGAAAATTCGGTGATTTGTGTAGCCCTGGACCTTTTTCGATACTCAATTTACCCCCTTTTCGTATACACCGTCGACCAATCAATAGTTCACGTGTTTTCACGTGTTCACGTGAAGTTATATATTACTACTAACACGTGGCCACGTGTATACTTATTGGATATTTTCGTAGCTAGCATTTAACGCTCTTTCCCATGTTTGCTATGTTTTTATTTTCGAGGCAGGAAGAGCCCAAATTGTCTTTGATTTTATTGTCATGTACTACATTTTGATGGAATGAACAATTAACTCGCTTATTTTTGTTTTAGGAATGTTGATAGATTGATAATATAACAATGAAATGATAAATATTAACAAAGTTAATGGAGTGGAAATATGAACTATGGTTTTCAGTACTGTTATTATTGGAGAAATATTATTAATTATGCCGATGTTATGTGCCCCTGTAGTTACTTTCACATCGCACAGAAAAATTCAGGTTTACAGTATTCTTTTTTGGGACGAACACAATGAGATGTTTTTCAATTTGTTGATTTAGACGGCTTCTGGAGAGTTATTGGTGAAAAAAGGGATTTTTCCATTTTGGGAAGACAATCTGTTTTGATTTTAGCGCAGTCCTATGTTTCACGTAGGGCTTATAAAGCGAAGTGTAGAAAGACCGTAATAGATCTTGCAAGGTGGAGCCGTTCCACTAGTACATGAGTATGGAGTATGATTAAACAATGAACAAATTATATGTCATGTACTACTTTTTTCTCTCTTATATTGTTAAGATTTTTGATAGATGAAATATAGTAACGATAACTACAAAATTTAAGTATATATATAAAAAATTTGAGAATTTCGAGTCCAGTCAGGAATTTAATTGTATTATTAAAATGAATGAAAGAATAAATAAAATTTTCAGTTCAATGCAGTTGTTTGTTGTACGACATTGTCATGAGCGTGACTTAACAGAAATAGATCAATCAATAAGAATGGATACAGACTACTGTAGACCTGAATTGCTCTTTCAATAATTCATGCAAATATCTAATAAAATGGTCGACGTACTTTGAAGAAAAATGTAATAAACTGTTTTGGAATGTCTGTAGACCTCTGAACAAAAACTAATCTGCGCAGCGCTCCGCACTGCGCCCGATGGTCTCAGAATGGATACAGACTACTGTAGACCTGAATTTCTTCTGTGTGAAGTAACTGCATGTGGACATAGTGTCGACAATGCATTTTAATAATACAATTAAATTCCTGACTGGACTCGAAATTCTCAAATTTTTTATATATATACTTAAATTTTGTAGTTATCGTTACTATATTTCATCTATCAAAAATCTTAACAATAGAAGAGAGAAAAAAGTAGTACATGACATATAATTTGTTCATTGTTTAATCATACTCCATACTCATGTATTAGTAGAACGGCTCCACCTTGCAAGATCTATTACGGTCTTTCTACACTTCTCCTTATAAGCCCTACGTGAAACATAGGACTGCGCTAAAATCGAAACAGATTGTCCTCCCAAAATGGAAAAATCCCTTTTTCACCAATAACTCTCCAGAAGCCGTCTAAATCAACGAATTGAAAAACATCTCATTGTGATCGTCCCAAAAAAGAATACTGTAAACCTGAATTTTTCTGTGCGATGTGAAAGTAACTACAGGGGCACATAACATCGGCATAGTATTAATGATATTTCTCCAATAATAACTCTACTGAAAACCATAGTTCATATTTCCACTCCATTAACTTTGTTAATATTTATCATTTCATTGTTATATTATCAATCTATCAATACTCCTAAAACAAAAATAAGCGAGTTAATTGTTCATTCCATCAAAATGTAGTACATGACAATAAAATCAAAGACAATTTGGGCTCTTCCTGCCTCAAAAATAAAAACATAGCATACATGGGAAACAACGTTGCATGCTAGCTACGAAAATATCCAATAAGTATACACGTGAACCAATCATTTTCCACGTATTACTAGTAATATATAACTTCGCGTGCAAACGTGAAAACACGTGAACTATTGATTGGTCGACGTGTATACGAAAAGGGGGTAAATTGAGTATCGAAAAAGGTCCAGGGCTACACAAATCACCGAATTTTCATATAAAGCACATATCTCAGCTAATCTGGGGAGGCATAATCCAAAACAGACCAACGCTACGTCTACAGTAAGAAACGGCTAGAGTGCTGCGAGAGAGGAGGTGTTTCAAGAGGGCGCAGACCAACTTCTTACTGTAGCTCGAAGAAAAGAAAACGACTATAACGAGGGCACAACATATTTCATGACGTATTTACAGGAGTTAGGGCATAAAATACCGGTGGCAATACAGCTTTCAATGGATCATGGGAAATTATCGATCGATCTCGAGTATATATATATATTGATTAGTTATTGATTGATCTATTTCTGTTAAGTCACGCTCATGACAATGTCGTACAACAAACAACTGCATTGAACTGAAAAATTTATTTATTCTTTCATTCATTCATTTAATACGCTCGAGGCGCGCTAAATGAGAAAAAACATACAAAAAATGCATACAAGGTTGATGTCTGATCGGCAAACTTGCATTGGGGACAAATCAATATCAGTCGCACGGAGAGCAATATAAAACACAAACTATGTAACAATTGTGACAAATCTGTTGAATATTAGCCAAGAACAGTAAACTATTGGTGAAGACGGAAAGTATATCTTCTTTGCAAGCAAGGGATTCATCATCACTAGATTCTTCTGTAGGTACCTTTACAGACGTAGTTGTTTTGGCGACGCTTTCTTTTGTTTCTGCGGGGGCTGGCGTAGTTTGTAGTGTGGTCGGAACAGCTGTGGTAGCGTCTCGTTTCTCGTTTTGCATCTCGTTTCAAAATCATGTTTATCGTCTAAAAAAGAGTGGAAAGTACTGCAAAACTGCAGTTTTCTCTTGTGAATCCTGACCAGAAGTAGAGCGATGCTAACGACTTAGTTGAAATGTTCTGGTTCACATTGCCACTGTACCCAGTTCATTCCAATTTGGTAATTTGGTTATTTGGCAATCAGGTTTCGGGTGTTTTTGGCCAAATGCAAGAAGGATCCGTCGTTAAACTCACCACCTGCGTCTCTTTAAACGTGTGCTATTTCTTTGTTCCTGTTTTATGTCGTCGGTATAGGAAGTCCTGTGCAGGAGTGATGGATGGAAAAGTTCATTTTTGATTTTTGTGTCAAGTGTAATATTTTTTTGTTCCAAGTACGTCATTTTTAGTGATATATTTATGGGAAACAAAAATATTGATCGGGATGAAAAGTTTTCAACAATATAATTTTCAACAATATTATTATCATCATTATTATTATTATTATTATTATTATCATCATTATTATTATTATTATTATTATTATTATTATTATTTTTATTATTATTATTATTATTATTATTATTATCATTATTATTATTATTATTATTATTATTATTATTATTATTATTATTATTATTATTATTATTATTATTATTATTATTATTATTATTATTATTATTATTATTATTATTATTATTATTATTATTATTATTATTATTATTATTATTATTATTATTATTATTATTATTATTATTATTATTATCATCATTATTATTATTATTATTATTATTATTATTATTATTTTTATTATTATTATTATTATTATTATTATTATTATCATTATTATTATTATTATTATTATCATTATTATTATTATTATTATTATTATTATTATTATTATTATTATTATTATTATTATTATTATTATTATTATTATTATTATTTCACGTCATTCTCACAATCGTTTACCATTCGATGTGTTAGATACTAGGAGACGCAAGATGAGAAAATTATTCGCGATCCTCCTGCCATTTATCACAAGGGGCACCTATCTCTGAAGTAGCGCTTCGAATTTTCATTTTTGATATTTTCGAAGAACAAATATTGATTGTTGTAATCAATAGGCGATGCAAATGTTTACTTTATCAGCGGAAGATCTGTTTGACGAACCGAATCTTTATACTACAACGCCTTTATTATTGTATCGTAGAACGTACGGCTGCGCTAAACTGAAAAGTCATGTATTGTCCCAGAAAAGAGTACAGAATACTGTAAACCTGAATTTCCTTTGTGCATCCTCCACGGTAGTGAGGCTAAGTAAAATCACTCAACAGCAGCTTTGCCGAGAGAGTCTATTAATGATGGGAGATCTCAAGAAATGCGCGAGATTTTGCTATAGTTCACAGCATTAGCACTGAGACTTGATTTTATTGTCATGTACTACATTTTGATGAAATGAACAATTAACTCGCTTATTCATTTTCAAGTTGAAGGAATTGTTTATTACTATCATTTTAGTGTATGATCGATGTAATGTCCACCTGTAGTTACTTTCACACTGCGCAGAAAAAACCAGCTTTGAAGTATTCTTTCCTCTTTTTGAGACTATAATCAGGACTTTTCATCTTATTGCAGTCGTATGTTGTACGACATATTCATAAGGGCGGTCATCACAGCTGCTTTTGATCAACTCATATTCTTACAAGTAGGTTGCGAAGTCAAAGAGGACTGGGTCAAAATGGACTCCCAGTATGCTTCAATGTGAACAGCCAAGTAAAGTAAAGTAAGTGGCCTTTTTTTGTCCCAAAACAACTGAAATAAAAAGAAAAAAATCTATCGTCAATTATAGCTCTCTTTTACGCCGCCCTTATCTATATGTCGTACAACTTTGAACTGTTTCAAACTAAAAACACAATGTGCTCGTCCCAAAAAAAATACAGTATACTGTAGACCTGAAGTTCTTCTGTGCTGTGTGAAAGATACTGCAGAGGCCGTATGCATGGAACATCCCGGGTCGGAATGCTATCACGAGCTCGGTTTGGTCATTCTCCGGTCAATTATGAGCGGGATAGCATTAAAATACTTTTTCACTGTTAAGTCCATTATAATTGTGGCTGTATTTCTATATTAACTTTTGTAGTTGTCATCATTACCATATTCCACTTATCAAAATTATTAACCATGAAAAACAGAATATATAGAACGTGACATAGATAATTTTTCCTATACATCTACTAATAAGTCCGACGTGAAACACAGGACTGCGACAATAAAGTTACGTAGGGGTCGACCAAAAATGACCAAAAGGGAAATTAAAATGCTGTTTTCTAATTTACCGGTAAATCTTCCATGAGTTTCAGATCATAGGGAAACGCTATCTCAAAAAAAAGAGTGTTTAAAGCACTGAGAATATCGCATCTGTGCGATGTCAGGACGTTATTAGGCATTATTGGTTTTTTTCGAAAGTCAAGTTGTACAATACATTAAATATGAACATTCTGCAAAACAATCGACTAAGCTAAACTGTTTATCATTTTTGGAGCTAAAGAAACAGAAATGAGTTGTATGTTTCGAGTTTTGTTGCTACTCTATCGAGTTCTATTTATTAGCGAACTGTTTTCCCAGAATGTCGGAGTGGTCCCAACCACTCAATTTCTGAGGTTATATTTAATCGAAACATGAATATTGCTGATTATTGCCTAATTGCTTTAATTATTCGTGTGGACCTGAAAACAACATTCAAACAGTTTTCTAACAAAAACCTCTCTAGGTGAGATAGGTATGGTCTAAGTACCTAAAAGTAAAATAAGCTATAATTTATGAAAGGAATAAGCGACTTCTCATTTCATTAAACAAGTAATTACGATTCTTTCGATGAATTATAGCCTGTTCTGCGCCGCCCTTATTAATATGTCGTATAACATACGACTGTGTTAAACTCAGAACACATTGAGATCGTCCCAAAATGAGCACAGACTACTATGGAACGGAAATTTTTTCTACATATTCCGAAAAAAAACTAGCTTTTCATACAACAACTAGCCACGAGTAAAATGTAATATTGAGAACAAAATGAAGAGGATCTGGGCGTCTACAAATAACTTGTAAACGAAAATAGGCTGTGATCTTTGAAAAATGAACCTAGAACACTGTAAACGTAAATTTATTATGTGTTATACTAGAGAAAGTGTGAAAAAAAATGTCGACTGTACACTATAACAATGCATTTATTTTTTAACTTCACTTGAAACTCGAAATTGAATTTTCATCAAACTGTCTTTTTCAACCATGAGAATCATTCAATTAGACAATCTGCGCCTCTCTGATCTGCACACTATCTCGTTGAGGTTTGACCAAACCGGCTGACTAACTAGCTGGGAATTGTCTGAGTGTTGTCGCTACACACTTGGCTTTTCATCAAGTTGCACCCAATTTCATTTTGATACGTTTTTTTCTCTCGTTGTATTCCACCACATATAAAGTGCGTCATTTCTCTTCAGACTTCTGATAAGATGCTCCCATGAGGTACCTCGCAAAAACAGATATTTGACAGACCATTTTCTTGTTTAACAAGGCTATTTCCTGAGAATTCTCACGCAGTATCTCGCAGATTCTGTGAGATAGTTCGAGTTTCACAGAGTTTCGAGTTACAAGTTGAGCTCACAGTTTTCAAGCAGAGTACTCTGTATCAAGTTGAGTAGTGAACAATGCAGGTCAATGACATGGAACTGGAACATTATAAGTTGACACTCACAGATTTGACACCAAACTCGCAATAATAAATATATCAATTTTTAGCCTCAAATCTGTTAACTCAACCGACTGTTAACTCGTTACCGGTCGCCTATATAACACGGCCTGCTACATTTAGATGTGTTCAAGGCGGAATGATTGACAGAAAAGTGTGGAACGAAGTTATGGCTGATCATAACATTGAAGTGACAATAAACTACCATCTGGGAACAATTTGTCTGTTTTGACCGCAAAATAGCTCCACATTAAACTAATCTAACTACTGAAACTCGTTTTTCTGCTACTAGTTTCAATCTGAAAATATAATATGACTCATTGCATAGAGCTATTTTAATTTTCAATTTCTTTTCTTTGCCAGATTGCCGAAGTGTTACACGTCGCCCTATATGCAAACCGTACGACATACAACTGCATCCACTTGGAACGACCAGAGCAGTATACTTCTTGTAGATGTGATGTCGAAGGGCTTCTTATATATTAATGTAAGGAATGATATTGAAGCGTTAATCCGAACGTTATAGCTTCTTTAGCATCAGACATAAGCATCGTGTGAAACATTCAACTGCCTCGAACGATTCTTCCTTCCTTCACAGAGTTATATGACAATCAATGAAAATGTTCTGTGGTCACGTAACAATCGTCTCGAAAATAAACACAGAATACTGCAAAACTGGTGTGTTGATTTCGTGGTAACGCCTAGGTATGAAATCCATGCCGACGTTGGACTTTTTACAGTTGTATCTTTGCGCTAATAACTCAACTCGAAACAGAAAATAGGTATACGGTAAAAATTGGACCTCGAACGAATTGTACGACAACTTTTTATACTGAATATGATGAACGAAATACTTCAAGATAATGATTCGATCTTTCTATTCAAAGGCGACGTCCGTGATGAAATTTATACTGCCCTTTCCCGTCCAACCCAAACTCGTTGGGATAGCGTAAACGTTCAAGTGAGTGTAGTGAGTATAAATGAGCTCTTTTTTAATCTGCTTACCCAGCACGAATAGAATATGAATGAGAAATTTCACAAAATCTTAATAAAACCGCAGCACTGTCATGAAAACATTTGGGCGGGTATTTTTCGCTCTATTATTGGAGCTTTCTTCTACGCCGCAGTTATCAATATCTCGTACAACATACGACTGCGTGAAAAGAAATACATTGATGTCGTCTCAAAAAAGAGTGAAAAATACTGCAAAACGTTTTTCTGTGCAATTTCCGAGAAACAGTAATATGTGAAACTAACTTTGACGGCTTTTTATGCGTAAATAGCCTTTTTTGAATCGGATTACGGATTCAGTCTGGTATAGGCAAGTTTTGTTCATAGATTCTTCACAGATTTGAGGCGTTTCCGCGGTACCGCTAAATTTCGCTAAAAATACATTGTGATCGTCCAAAAAAAGATAAAGATACTAACTTTTCTGTGCGATTTCGAAATCACGGAAACTGCAGGTAAACGTAATGTCAACAATACACTATAGTAGTATCATTAATGATGATTATAAAACACTTCCTTCATTAACTCCACTCCAAACTCGCTGACCTCTATTTCTACTAAATTCTGATAATATTTTCAAATGTGAAAACATTTATGATTGGCGACGATTCGGCGGATTCGCCGTCTTCAGAGCCTGGAAAAAGCTCAAAAAAGCAGCCACTCATTAAACATCTATACCATCTGTAACCTGCTGATCGCAGAGATTGGCGCCAATGTTTTTGAGACGATTTTCGTTGCCAGGGTAGGAGAGTGCGTAGATCAAAAATACGCAGACTGACTGGCCGCTCGCCAACTCCCGCTATATCATCGATCTATCTCGATATCTCCTATCTTGATGGTGGCCATTCTCCAGAGAAATACAAGAATTACAAGAACGGGCTCGATTGGTTTAGCAATGTTAGCGGTTGTTGTTCACTTGCTAGAAGACGAGAGAATGTGTAGATCAAAGATGCACAGATGAGCTGGCCGACAAACCCCGCTTTGCTTGATATTTCCTAATTTGCTTGATATTTCCTTGTTTTAATCTTTCGTCATGTGAATTTGAGAACCGCTTTCAAACTGAAATTATTTTTCAAAAACCAAAATCTCACTAGGTAAGATAAGTATGGTCTCAATATTTAGAATTAAAATACGCCCTAATTTATAAAAGTAATAGGCAACTATTCTATTTACTAAATGAGCGATTCCTTGGAATAATTCCCTCCTGCTTTACGCCGTTCTCATAAATATGTCGTACAACATACGACTGCGTTAAACTCGAAACACCATGGGATTGTTCCAAAATGAGTACATGATACTATGAAACTGAAATTTTTCTAGTTATTTCGAAAGAACTGGCTTTTCATGAAAATAGTCAACGAGTAAAATATCGTGCAACAAACGACTGCGGTAAGCATAAAATACTTGTGATCGTTTCAAAAATGATTTCAGAACACTGTAAACCTATATTTCTCATGTGTGATGCTGAAGAAACTGCTTGTGATCAAAATTTTGACAGTACACTATAAAAGTGCATTTATCTTTTTAATTTTACTTTTTAACTCCACATTGAACTTCTACCAAACTGTAGTGGTTTTCATTGATCCTTCTATTAACATTCATGGAAACAGCTCGCTCTGAGTGCTTTGAACCATGATGATACTTATTACTTACAGTGTCAGACAATCTGCGTCTCTCTGACCTATACACTCTCGTTGATCGTTGACCGCTACTAAACTGGTTAGCTGGTTGGCTGTGAATCGCCTGAGTTTTGCCAAGTAAAGCAAGTGAAGTTCTGAATTGTTGAACCATGCAGTACCCGAAGCATCCCACTTCAAACTCATTTATCGATTCTATGAAAATTCTCCACTTCTAGAATTAGCTTCAGCTAGTTCCAAAAGCAATGTTATATCTCTGTGACTCGCAGAACTCAAATGTAAAGTTTTTTGTTACTATTTCATAAACCTGAGTATAACATATTTCATTGTGAATTTCTAGTTGAATGTTGTTAATTGTTTGATTGCTGAGACTTTGTACGTCGTTGCTTTATACAAATCGTACGACATACAACTGCTTTAACGTAAATCGAAGCGGATACAAAAAAGTATATATCTTATCTGTGTGATAGAAAAGGCTTATTACATAACACTGAAGATGACTTTGACGTTATCACATATCACTGCGTCTCGAAAAGTCGCAGAAAATTTTCTGTCAAAAAGAGAATCACGTCTGAATGGAATGGAATAGAATAGAATATCATTCGTGATTGAACACGTGACTTTCCACATAATATTTGGCATTCCAGAAGGGTTAATGGAGAGAAAAGTTGAAAAGAAAAGGGTACGTTTGCCCTGTTACACACCGGGAGAGTGTGCAGGTCAGAGAGGCGCAGGCTGTCTCAGACTGTCTCAGACTGTCTCATTGTCTTTCATTCCTACCTGGTTTTGTAGTTTGCTAGTCACAGAAGATTGCAATGGTTTGACTCGTGCTTCTCAAACCTGGAAGAGAATTCCGACAAATAAGTGTGTAAATTAGGAGAGGCAAGTTGGAAAAAGTGTTATATAATCCTGTCAATAATAACATGAGTGCTTCTATCTCAAAAGTAGGGTTTCAAAATAATTTCATTTTCATTGGCAGATTTTTAGAAAAAAATATTAAATTTTTATTCGAAGGCATTTCTATAGTTCGTTTCACCCACTTATAACCCTCTACAGTAATCTGTCCAAACATCCAGGGCAAAGTTGGATATATGGGCGTTTTCGAATTTTCTTCAAATTTTGGTACTGTTTTCTACACGTTTACTACTACAAAGTCTGGAATTTTTGGACCGAGATGATGAATTATGCATTAGAAAGTGTCTCCTGAATATTCGACGGATTACTGTAGAAGGACATCGATTGGTGAAACATAGTATACTAGATGCATTAGATCTTTCTACCACGGAGCCTTTATCTATTTGTCGTACCACGTACGACTGCTTTAAACTGACAAGTCATTATTATCGTCCCAATTAGTTGAAATGTTTTGGTTCACGTTGCCACTGAGTTATTTTTTTGTGAATACGACTCTTTTCTTAGGAAGTTATAGAAATTTTAATATTTATATTGTGATCAATGCTAATTTAGTTGAATTAGAATGCAAACGTTGTTCTACGCATTTGGTCTACAGTAAGTGGTTTTTAAAGGAAGCCCACATGGTATGTCTGGCCGCCTTATGTTTCTGTGTTTGTAGTTCCATTCCATTGTTGTTTTTGAAGATTGTAAACAATTGCATGTATTTCGGCCAAAGCGATAGAGGGAACAGTCTGTTAACATTAGGTTATTTCATTCGAACAAAATATAATTGTGTCACTAGGACGTTTGGATGGTGGTATGATTAAGTTAATCGTTAATGTGCTCAGTAACTTAATCATACCACCACCCAAAAGTTCTAGTGACACAATTATATTTTCTCTTCTCAATTATTCATAGTTATGAAGTAAGTCTGTTAACAGATTGAAGTTGGAAAATTGGAAAAGTTAGTTTTCTGTCTGATGAAAATCAATAGCAATCGTACTTCTGATGATATTCTAGAAAAACAAAGAATGAGGTGATTCTTTCGAGAAAATGATAATTTTTACAAAATTATGAGAACTTTCGGAGATCTGTCATGGACCACCACTGTATAATATTGAGATGTGATGAATAAAACTTGAAGCTTGTAATTTGATTATCCTTTCAATGAGAAGTTCATCATAGACTCAATGTTTTTATTCTCCAATTTGGGGCACCTTCGTCATTACAGCCCTCTTTTACGCCGCACCTATCTACATGTCGTACAACATACGACTGCGTGAGACGAAATACATTGATATCGTCTCATGAAAAGAGTGAGAAATACTGCAAAATTGTTTTTTTTTTCGAGCAATTTCGAAGAAACATTAATGTGGGAAACTAACTACGACAGCTTTCTATGCATTAATATCACTCTTTCAATCGGATTTCGTGTTCAGTCTGATATAGGCATTTTTCGTTCATACATTCTTCCCAGTGGTGAGCCGATGCATAGAACTTAGTTTAAATGTTTTAGGTCACGTTTTCGCGGTACCGCTAAATCTCGCTAAAAATACATTGTGATCGTCCAAAAAATGGATAAAGATACTAACTTTTCTATGAAATTTCGAGGTCGAGGAAACTGCAGATGAACGTAGAGTCGATAATACACTATAGTAGTATCGATAATGATGAAACATTTCGTACAACCGATGGTAGTATAGTACGTATTGAGACAAACGTGGTGAAAAAGTAACACAATAAGGGATAATAATCTCGCTATAATCTGTGCGATGTCAAAGGCCTTTCATGAGTAAGTACCATTCTCGTACCTAATTTCAGATTCAGCCTCTCCACCTCATTCCAAGTACGCTAGTATTATTCAGATATGTGGAGTTTTCAATCGCGATTACTGATACATTCTCTCGCAGTAACTCACAGGCTCCCATGAGATAGTTCTCGTGAGATAGTTCGAACGAGATAAGACGTTTCGAGCATCCCACTTTAAACTCATTTATCGAATCTAGGAAAACTTCTTCACTTCTAGAATTAGTTTCAGCTAGTTTCAAAAGCCATGTCATATCTCTGTGATTCGCAGAACTCAAATGTAAGGTTTTCTGTTACTAGTTCAAAAAACTGAATATAATATACTTCATTGTGAATTTCTAGTTGAAATTTCATTTTTTTTCGATTGTTTGATTGTTGACGCATTCTTTGTACATCGTTTCTTTATACAAATCGTACGACATACAATTGTTTGAACGTAAATCGAAGATGATACAAAACAGTATACATCTTATCTGTGTGATAGAAAAGGCTCTTTACATAATCCTTAAGATGATTGGGCTTTAACAACATCACATGCTCCCCCTCCAACATAAGATTCTTGTGAAACATTCGAGTGCGTGAAAGTATAGCATAATTTAATTACTAGTATTTTGTATGGTATTTCTTTACCAAGGTGAGGAGAGGCTTGAAAGGGGGGTTGAGTGAGAGGATTGAGTCATTTTTCTCGATGAACAACACCAAAATCGTCTTGAATCAGGGTCGAAACTAGGGTTGTTAAAGCCAAACTCGAATTTCGAAAAAACTCGAAATAACTCGAAATTTCGAGTTTCGAGTTCGACTCGAAACTCGAAAAACTCGAAATCTCCAAAACTCGAGTAACTCGAAACTCGAAAAACTCGGTTTTTCTCCAAACTCGAAAAACTCGAAACTCGAAAAACTCGAAATTTTTGAAACTCGAAAAGTTCGAGTTTTCGAGTTTCGAGTTTGGCCTCGTCCCAAGTAAGAAATAATGGACGAATGAGCGTTTCACAGCACTTTTTTTTGCTATTTCCAACATGAAATGCTTCTTTTTTCACGATTCTCGTATAATCATGTGAACTAAATCAGAATTTCTCAAAAAATTCTTATTTGTTTAGCTCGATAAAATCCTAAAACTTAACGACCAAACTCGAAACTCGAAAATCGAGTTTTTCGAGTTCAACTCGAAACTCGAAAACTCGGTTTTTTCTGAAACGCTGAAAACTCGAACTCGAAAAACTCGAAATTCCCAAAACTCGAATAACTCGAAACTCGAAAAACTCGTTTTTTCCCAAAACTCGAAAAACTCGAAACTCGAAAACTCGAAATTTCAAACTCGATTAACAACCCTAGTCGAAACGATCTTGAGAGGTACCTTTCACTGAGCACATATTTCCATTATAATATGTAAATTTAAAAATGTTATATCCAAATTAACCTCTTTATTTAAATTTAAATATTTATTTAAAATCTCAACTTATAAAAGGAATAAGCAACTATTCATTTCATGAAATACGTAGTTTTGATTCGTTCGGGGAACTGTCACCCTTTTTCATCTCTCGGGGAACTGTATCTCAAATGCTATATTTTCAGCTCGGGACTGCAAAATAATTTGGTTGGAACAACATAGTTCACAGTTTGATATTTGAAGAGTGTGAAGAAGGAAGAAGGATTTTGATAGTTGTTTGGTGTTACTATAAAAGGGTGTTTAATGAATAAAAAAGTGTTCATTTCAATTTCTTCATTTTCACTTGTAAGTTTTGAGAATTTCGGTTCTTGGTTTCTTATGGTAGTGGATGTATTCCAAAAGCTAAGCTGAAACTACCATTTTGATATAGTTTGTTTCATTCGCTTTGAGACTTGTTGATATTTCACAAAAAGCCGCATGAACCGGTATATCACGCCTCCTATCTCTTTTTAAAAAGTGTCAAAATAGCGCAGTGGCTAGTTAGTCGGACTACCAGACTGAGGTCGCAGGTTCAAATCCTCCAGTTGAATTTTTTTCACATACTCCAATATATGAATAATTCGTAAAGAAATTGTTTATAGCTCAATGTGCAACTATAGTAGCGAATACTCATTCTTGTTATTGATTATTTCCATGGAAATTATTCAAAATGTAAAATATCTATACCAATTATTCATACTGAAAAGTTTCAATACGAATTTTTCATATGAGTTTCTCAATTTGGATTGTAATTATCCATGCGTACTAAATACGTTGTTCCATGGAAAAAGAAGAAATGCGTCAAATCGGCTTATAAATTGTATAGTATCTATATCTCTCTCACAGAATATTTTCATAAACGCGTGTTTGTGCTAGTATGTGTGAGATGTTTGGAAATCTCGGCCTTATATATTTAGTTTTGTTGGATAGGCAACATTTAGTGAATGTAGTTCGCTCTCACTTTGAAATTCAGTGTTAAAAAAAAGTAAGTATTGATCGAAACACTGGTGAGCTGACGAGGAGCTCGTCAGTTTCTCATGAACCTCGTGAGTAGACCTCACGAGGTCACACTCATGAGATCTCGCCAGTTTGGGGGGGGGGATTGCTCAGCGCCCGTTCTGCGCCGTCTTTATAAGTATGTCGTACAACATACGACTGCGTTAAACTCAAAACACATTGGGATCGTCCTGAAACGAGTACTATGAGACTGAAATTTTTCGGTTAGTTTTCATTAATTCCTCTATAAAAACATTTATAAAAAAAGTTTGTTTTGAGGGTTTTGAATTGTAAGAACACATACGGTGTCACACAGTCTGCGTCTCTCCGATCTGCACACTCTCTCCTTGATGGTTGATCGCTAACAAGTGGGCTCTTGCTGCTACATACTTGGCCTGTTAACAAGTTGCAGTGAGTTTCAATCTGATACGTTTTTTGTCGTATTCTCGTATGGCCAAAGCTATGTTGAATCAGCAATATTTGAGAAAAATCATAATTGGTCAACGCTCGAAAACCTTATCTCATGAAATGAAAGAAATTGATTCCCTGAGCAAAAACTATGACTTGTCTAAACTCTAACGTACAAATTCTATGTATAACATTGTGATGTGACGAATAAAACTGGAAACTTGAAACTTGATTATCATTCTCATGGGAAGTACATCACTTGAAAGACTCTACAGAGAACAGTCGAAGAATGTACATGGGTGATATCTTGGACACCGTCTCTCGTTTGAGCTGAACGATACGCCTGAAATACAACGTCGAATTCGTGCGGGTTGGTGTGCTTTCAATCGATACTATCAACTTCTCACAAGTCGTACCGTTTCATTGGCGCTGAAACGTAAGGTCTACCAGGCATGCATAGAACCAGCAATTCTGTATGGCTGTGAGACATGGGTACTCCGTCTCAAAGATCATTCTACCTTGATCACTGGTCAGCGGAGAATGATGAGAAAAATGATTGGTGTGACCCTTTTCGATCGTCATACCAACGAGTGGCTTTCGAGAACAGTGCGACTACCAGACATTCGTGAACGTGCTGCCATGAGAAAATGGTCGTGGGCAAGACACGTCAGCCGCATGGAAAATGATCGTTGGGCGAAAACGATGGTGGAATGGTGTCCAATTGACGCACCAAGACCCCCGGGGCGACCAAAACAAAGATGGAGAGATGAGTTCGAAGAAGCTGTCGGAAGAAACTGGATGAAGATCGCTAGAGAAGAGATGCACACTTGGAAAGATAAAATGTTGCGGCGAATTGTACAGATTCTGATCCCGTAATAAACTATTATTATTATTATTATTATTATGAAAAATGTACAAGGGATTTCAATAGTTTACTTTCAATAATTCAATAGTTCCATTGAGACTTCGAGACCGATTGGTAACAAAAAAGGCAGGTTAAAGGACGCCAGACACCAATATGGAGAGATCGAGTTCCTCAGGCATCAGCCGATACGGTCCCGTAACTTTTCGCCAAATTTTGACGGTCCCGTCACCACTGAAAAGTCGCGGGACCGTCGCAGAGTGGCTCGCATAGTCAACAAGTCCTGCGACGGTCCCGGAACCATAGTATTGGCGCGACACACCATCACAAATGTTATTGATTGGCCATCAGTCAGTCAACAGCTCCTGTCATTGAGTGGCAGTGCTCTACTATTTATATTATTTTCATTGCCTTTTTCATAGAATAATCATAACTTTGTTGCATTAGAGTAGGATGATACCGTCAAAATTAGGATTAACTAGTGTACTTCTACAACAAATAACTGATAAGATGATATAAATTTTAACTTATAACTATCCAACCTATAACTATTGTAATAACTGCAAATACTCATATATTTATTGAACTAAGGTAGCATAGAACTGTCCTGATTTTGAACATATGCTTTTTATATCTAGAGTGAGTAGTTTACTCGCAAGTTAACTGTAGCAGAACCAGATGAATCACATGATAATCAAACGAGACCGTTCATTGAAAACAGCATTCTTAAATGAGACAACTTTCTTGATGACTTCTTGTATAATGTATATTATATGGTTCATGACATTTTGGATCGCGCTACACATGGCATTGCAGATGTAATCATGAGGCTGTGCTAAGAAAGAAGTCTGGCACCACTGTGATCATCATGTCATCATGGAGAGCAATAAGCTATGGTGAGTGCTTATTGTGTGACTGCACTTCTTCGAAATAATGTTTAAAGGCTATTTGTACAAATACCGATCAGTGAGTTCTGAAGTTTGTCTTATATTTAGGTAAGGTATAAACCGTAGTTCTCCAGTGGCCGTAATTTGTGAGTCCAAGTAGCCATGTAAGTTACTCGAGCAAATTTCAGATGGAAAATTATTAACTGCTGCTATTTATGGTACAACATCCCTCCGCTTGAGCTTACATGGCTACTTGAGCTTACAAAATACGGCCACTGGACTATATATCCAGAGTCTCCTGAGGTATGTTGAGTGTTGATCAACAAGAGTTATGCTGGAACTCAGGTGCAAGTTTTCTTCTTAGACAGTAGACGATTTCTATCATTTCAGAATCGGCATCGGCAATAGTCTGGAGCATGGAACTTTCTTTCGCTGTGAAAGAGACAAAGAAGGGACCCGAACTACTTAGCACCACCTCTGTCATCAGAAACCAGGTATGTTCATTATTTCAACGTTCTTGTAGGTATATAATCTGGGAGAAAAGAGGGAGACATTTTTGTGTGGTGCCAATATGACTTTTACACTAGGGACGCAAGGGTTAGAGAGAGGATCAAAATATCGCGGATTTGACGGTGCTAGTAGCGAGGGAAAATAGTATAAAACTGTGTAATGTGCAGTTTTTACTCACTCTGGTCGAAAAGGAAACAACCCGTAGTACAATATTATTATAAGCACCATGCTAACTTCTAGCCTCGACAGTAACGCAATATTTCACTTTAATAAAACTGTATTTTTTTGTAAATCACTAAATGTTCTCCATTTTCATAAAAAACGTTTTCTCAACACCTAAAGTTGATCAGATTTATGTAAATTTCTTCATTGGTGTCCTACCTTCTGTAACTGATTTTTTTGAATTTTTGCTTCGTTGCTTCGTAGAATTATAGCCCTGTTCTAAGCCGCCCTATAAATATGTCGTACAACATACGACTGCGTTTAACTGAAAGGCTACAGTGATCGTCCCAAATAAGAAAATGAAATACTGTAAACCCGATGTTCTTTTGTGCGATTTAAAAAAACTGCTGGTGGATATAATATCGCTAATAATAGTATCAGAAATAACTATGTTTTCAATTATTAACTCCACTCGATATTCGATTCTCTATATTTCTGCCTTATATACTGTGATGTAGTAAGTTTACTTATAATTCATCTATCAACAATCAATAAAAAAACATAAGCGAGTTAATTGTTCATTCCATCAAAATGTAGTACATGACAATAAAATCAAAGACAATTTGGGCTCTTCCTGCCTCAAAAATAAAAACATAGCATACATGGGAAAGAACGTTAAATGCTAGCTACGAAAATATCCAATAAGTATACATGTGGACCAATCATTTGCCACGTGTTAGTAGTAATATATAACTTCACGTGATCACGTGAAAACACGTGAACTATTGATTGGTCGACGGTGTATACGAAAAGGGGGTAAATTGAGTATCGAAAAAGGTCCAGGGCTACACAAATCACCGAATTTTCATATAAAGCACATATCTCAGCTAATCTGGGGAGGCATAATCCAAAACAGACCAACGCTACGTCTACAGTAAGAAACGGCTAGAGTGCTGCGAGAGAGGTGTTTCGAGAAGGCGCAGGCCAACTTCTTACTGTAGCTCGTAGAAAAGAAAACGACTATAGCGAGGGCACAACATATTTCGTGACGTATTTACAGGAGTTAGGGCATAAAATACCGGTGGCAATACAGCTTTCAATGGAACACGGGAAATTATCGATCGATCTCGAATATATATATTGATTGGTTATTGATTGATCTATCGAATGACAACCACAACACAGTATACAGTGTGAACACAGTCTGAGCAATAGGAACGGGGAAAGGCCTTATATGAGCCGCGGCACGGGGCTTGGGTAGGTAGAAAAGGAGGGGGAAGGGACCCGTGGGACTAGCAAACATGTTACAAGGGACGCCACTCATGTGACCACACGTGAAGCAACTTCATCACGTGAGACTGACGTGACTGGGCACATGAACTTCACAT
This sequence comes from Litoditis marina, assembly GCA_964036275.1. Taxonomy (NCBI): domain Eukaryota; kingdom Metazoa; phylum Nematoda; class Chromadorea; order Rhabditida; family Rhabditidae; genus Litoditis; species Litoditis marina. The sequence continues at coordinate 9,090,691 of OZ038436.1, forward strand.
GATTCAGACACGTGAGCGTAACGTGAAATTCACGTGACTTAGAAACGTGAAACACACGTGAGCGTCACGTGCGTCTATTCACTGATACATTATGTACTGTTTGAGGACGGGCGGTATGCGGAACTCGTGCACCTCATCTATTTTCTCCTTTCCGAGTTGCGACCGAATCGTGCGTCGACAAATGTCCATCAGGGATCGCGGCTGGGCTGAAAATACACGAGATACTACGGAGAAAAGACAACATCGAGGGGGGGGGCAATACTATCATACAGCTCAGAAACTTTTCCGACCCCGATATTGACCAATCACGAAAGCGAGAGAGCATGCAGATCGATGAGAAGCAGGCAAATCAAGACAGACAGTCTGCGTCTCACTGATCTGAATACTCTCTCAACATTGATCACCCTGTCACAAACGTCAGAACTCTCATTTGATCAAATTGAACGCATTACGCAACGCAGCAAAACGGTTACAGCTCAGACAGACAGAGATGTATTCGCTTCATTTACATGCGTTGTTAGAGAGAAAACCAGCTCCATTCATTTACAATTACAAAACCACGCAGATGTCACAAAAAGCTCACCGGCAAGCCTGACTATACTGAGGCAGAGTGGTTTTCGCGTCCCATACTTTCTAAACGTTTAGTCAACTTAAAACTTGAAACACTCTACCCTCCCACAAAAGTTCGAAAATATATGTAAACACCGTACTTCAGCTCAATGTTTCACGACTCCCGCCAAACTGATCAAAACATGTTCACTCGTCAAAAACCGTGGGCCACAGATACTTATACGGGACCAACGTTGGCAGACTCATGTCAGTTGGAGGTCCCAAATTCTCCCTCCTAACGTCAAAACTGTCCGCCTCGGGCGAGAATTGAACCCACGGGTGTGGTTCCATAACTCGCCACGGGCTCGGACTAAAGGGACTTAGAGAGGTAGGTAGGATGGGAGATAGCTCACGATCTAGTCCTCCGAGGTATTTCATGGTGATTTCGCAATGTCCCCAGACGGCAGAGACAATGGGGTACAGCGTCTTTCCCTTCAGATTTCGGAAGGCGACGCCCAGGTAATCGCGCTCCGTGGCAAACGCCATGAAACCGTCGTCCATGTCCAGGATGCAGTAGAACTGAAAATAGGGAGAGGTTAGGTAAGAGTGATGAAACATTTCAGCAATATTACCCTACTTACTTGGTATAAGTTACCAAGTTAGTACAGAAACATTTCATCAATTTAACTTTTTTGTTATTGTTGTCAAGGATTCAGTAGAACTGGGAACAGGAAGAGGTTAAGTAGAAGGGCTGAAACATTTCATAAAAACAACCCTACTTACATGGTATAGGTTACCGAGTTACCGGTAAAGCGAAACAGAGAGAGGTTTAGTAGATATACCGAAACATTTCGCCGATATAACACTACATAAGTTACTTCGCAAAAGTTACCGAAAAAAGCGAGTGAAGTACATTCCTAGGCAAATCATGCGAAGATTAGAATGATTATGGTGAGCAACATTAAGTAGACGGGTTAAAACATTTCGCCGATATTACCTTACATACTCAAGATTATAAAGAGCTATTAGAAGAATTCTCGTGAACAGCATTAAGTAGAAGTAGTGAAACATGCCACCAATGGAACACTACATACTGCAGTTATTAGCAGCGTGCAAAGCAACCAAAGTATTTAAGGCGATATACTAAATGTGAGAGTACTCATTCATTTCCCCCACAATAAACTCACACGTAAGTTGCTAGTTTTTTTCGATATTGAACCCGTATTTCGATTAAATTGTGTCAAACTTGATGACTTTGCAGCAAATATTGGCGAAATTTGCAAAATGCACAATCTCACTGGAGTTTTACTATAAATGCTAGGGAAAAGGACAGTGTATTTGTGTCTATTCGTACTGAATCTGAATCACATCTTTGTTTTTAGTTTAGTTACACGTACCTTATCGGGAATGTTCACGTGGTCACCACTCCTTCCATTGACATCCGAGGGATAGGTCCATGAACTACAGTGCTTCGAGTCGTGGTAACACTCGCCGCGCGCTAAAAACAGATGAAACATTTAAGTGATGTTATATGAATAAATGGACAATTTCCACATGTTCTAAGTCTCGCAGAGCCCGTTTTTGATTTTTCTCCCTATTCAATCAAACTGATCGAAAAACAAGTAAAAACCCATTTAGTAGCATGGCAAATAAAACTGTAACGATCAATGAGAATAAACGCACTGAGATCATTCCCTTAGCGCTTATCCGCTAGACATTGAATAAACTAAATAAACGATCCTTAAGTATGAAACGCACTAATATCTCATCCGTTTCTCTAATCCGTTAGACTTTCCGTATATTTCCATAGGAAACTTCGGTACTATAGTGAAGGAAACTTCTCTTATAATAGACGACCAGAACTAAATACATGAATAACAATAATAATAATGAAAACTAACTCAGGTCCCATCCGTAGCTCTCCGTGTTGGTTCCAATGAGTGACGTGTATCCGGTCGCGTGTAGACTGGCGGCTTTCGTTCCCACGCCCACCACAGCATGGGTTCCCCGTTGGCGTTGCGGCCACTCCAACTGCCACACGTGGAAACCACGTGAATAACCCATCTGGAACAGGATATTCATTAGTAACACACGTGAAAACCACGTGAATACAATGCCACACGCGAACACCAGGTGAATAACCCATCTGGAACGTGATTTTAACGTGTTTCGGTTGATTTGCTCAAATAAACAGAAAACATCAATAAAAGGTCCCCGATTATGGAAAAAGGTGTCTATTCTTAATGTAAAAATACAAAGTTTCACGTTTTCAATTCAATTCAGTAAATGTGTTCATTGTCTTTCAATAGGCCCACTTTACTGGTGTATAATATCGATCCAGCTTAATTGATCGAATAGGCATCATAGTTAGTGCCAGTTGCGCTGTTGAGCAAGAATAACAAACACAGCGCATTAAGCAACTGCTTAGTTTCTCCCATTTTAAAACATTTATTCAATAATAGTTTTGCTTTGAAAAATGTCAGTATGAGTCTGGGAGCTTTTTCGGTAATGATTATCCATTTGGTAAGAACGCGAGAATGACCGTATTGGTGAGAAAGAAAAAGCGCAACTATAATGAACCCTTGAAACCGTGGAGTGAGGGTAGATTGATAACAATGCACCATCTCTACTACAGCCTTGAAAACTTGCTATATCCATACTTACTGTTCCGTCGATTATAAAGTGTACAGTAAGAAGGTGTTATTTTTATTTTACAAAAGGTTCACCCGTGACAACACGTGTTTTTGACGTGAACCATCAAGGTCTCACCTTTCCCCGAATGCAGTCTGTGGATTGGGCGACTGGGTGGCGATGAAACGTGAATCTGTCGTCGTCTTTCACGAAGATATTCAATGATCTGAAATGTGGGAGAATAATAATAATAATAATAATAATAATACTGACACCGGAGAACAAATTAACATACATACACCAATAAAGTTATCCGAAGAGCCAAAGAAATCGAAAAACGGGTTACTTTTCCCACCAAAACGATAAAAATTATCTATTTTTCATACAAAATCATACACCAGCCGACTTTGTTGTGCACAAAAATTTGATGAAAATCAGGGGTTTTAACTGAACTAAACTCTAAACTGAAAAACCGGTGGAAAACTGAGCTTTTCAGCAGTGTAGCTTGACAATTTTTGAACTTGGGGTATATTAAAATCCCGATTTTGAAAAAAATTGGGATTTTCACCAAGTTCATAATAGTCTGAACAATGTGTCGGAACAATACTTTACAGTAGCTGTCAATCGCAATATTAGATTCGTGAAAATGCATGACTTTGCATCAAAAAGAGACCAATTGGGGAACTTTTCTGTCTGTTCGGTCAGCTTTACTGGAGTATGGTTGCAAAAATAGAGAGCACACATCAGCGGACTTTTGTCTGGCATCCCTATACCAGTAAGGTCTGACTGAGCGACGAAAAGTAGTCCGTTTTCAGATGTCAACACGTGAAATTTTATGATTTTTCATCAAAGGTAGACCGATTTTCTGCTTTTCGGCGAAAAAGTAGTTCGTTTCACATTACAAATTTTTTTGACTATCCGGACAACTGTACTGGTGTAAGCTGGCATCTCTCATCTGGCAGATTCGATCAATATTGAATACTTATTCAATGGCATCTATTTCATATTGGGCATAGAAAATACATGATTTCCCTAACTACATTACTACATGGACACACGTTGGCCCAATAGGTAAAATACCCCGTCAAAATGGCGCTTACTCATGCCAAAAGTAAGCATTTTTGAAGGAGTACCATATTCGCAATCGCAATAGTTGCCGTAAAAATATTTATATCAATATAATAATAATAATAATAATAATAATATACCTATCCTCCGGGTTCCATGCGTGTAGTTCCTGTGTGGGTGAATCGGGTGGCGGCGATCGCAAAACTACGTCCAATTTGAACGGTCGCAACATGTCATCCAGACAGTTACTCTGGAAAATCGATAATAGATAGAATAAATCAATAATTCAGTTGCAAAAGGCCAACTGCACCTATTTAGGTTGTGGAAGAGAATCCATTTATGTACTCGTAACTCGTATCAATCACGATAACGATTCCTATAACCTCACATGATAACTTCGCATGATCTTTATCATGAGAAGACTTCTTCTCATTAAACTATAGGAGAAACTAGGAAGTTGAAATTACTATACAAAACATCTCATCAAAAATCGACAAAATTTTGTTGATGAGGTGATCTCATGAAATTTACGAATGAAAAAGCATTGCTTCCAGAACAGTCAGCTGATAAGATATGTCTCAACACACCAGTCGAATGTGACTAGTTCACAAAAACACCTGATTTTGATCTCAAATAATTTTACTGATATCGGCTTGCATCCCGTTTTCTGAACTTTTCTGAGTATTCGGACAGCTGTACTGCAGTATGTTGTGTATGATTATGATGTGAAGATACACCAGCAAAATTGTCCGAGTAGGAATCGGGCAAAAGTGAACATCAGCCAATATCAGAATAAGGGGGTATTTTACGTATGTATGAAATATGATAACTGAAACGTACCCCGGCATGCGGGTGCGCGGGCGACAGACTGCGGGTGTGTTTGCGCGCGGCCGCGGTGTTGTCGCGGCCCTCAAGCCGTCGATCGTGGCGAGTTATCGGCATGCTGCTGGTCGACGCTGACGAACACGTCTCTCCCACCGGCGAAACTGAAAGCGCAAGGGTTTAGTGAAAAATCAATATCAATCAATACGTTCCTGCAGCACCTCATTAGTGATGCAACGTTGTAAGCGTAAACTACATTGATAACTAATCGCCATCGCGCGGAACTCAGATTCTGTAGCATACAAAACTCAATATCAATCAATACTTTTATTCAACCTATTTTCGAGTGAAATAGGCTACTTTTGTTGAAATTGCATGATCCAGTTGTAAAACTGAGCATTTGAGGTCATTTGCAGTGTTCTAGGGTGCACCTGCACCTAGAAGAGTAGCCCAAGCAAGTACCAAGTCAATAGTCCAATAAATATAGGTCAGAAACGAGAACTACCTACAAAATAGTCTCCCTCTCCACTTTATCTCTCTCTCTCACTCTCTCTCTCTCTCTATCTTTCTCTCTCACTCTCTCTCACTCTCTCTCACTCTCTCTCTCACTCTCTCTCTATGACTATGTTCATACCACACTTATCCAATAAAACCGACACGGCAAAAAGGAAAGACGAAAGACAGTAATAATCAACAAATCCACAGAATAAGTTGACAATTTAGATAACAATAGAACTTCAGAAATCGTTTACAAAATAAACAAATGGTGTAAATCTGGCATCGACAACTAGAGATATGAGATAACAAACAGGGTGATTGGTGCGAGGCACGAAACACTAATTACAACCTTGTTTTCCGACATAACTCATATCTCACATGTTATGATAGGGTAGTTTTTGTGTCAACAATTAAAGTCAATAATCGAGGTAATGGTTTTTCGTGTTTTCTACGAGAATTCCGGAATAAAGAAATTATTAATAGAACACGTAAATATTGAACCTAATTTAAAGTTTACTGCGTAGCAGTAAACGTCAATAAACTTTGAACAAACACATATCTTATCTGTTTTTTTTTCATGTTGAATGTCCATCAAATCAAGCATTTGAGATTTGATTATATGACACACCGTAATAAACAATGTCTCATTAAATTTGAAAAAAGTCAATTATCGAGAACTTCCATAGGTAAAAAGGTGCCATCTTGAGATGGTACATGGTACTACTTTCACTTTTTGACAAGAGCTAGCAAATGACCTCCTTCACTTTTGCTGCGCAACGGGGGGAAGGTGCATCATCCATTGGCTGATCTCAGACCAGCCAATGGATGCTACCCTATTCCCCTCACTTTTGCAACAAGCGTTATCTGACCCCCTTCACTTTTGAAAAGCCTGGTTGTACCCCTTTTTACCTATGATAACTTCGGGTTAACCCTAAGACCTAAGAGAGAGAAAAAACTGTTTCGATAATCGCTTCATGGTGTGTATTTATAAAATATTAATGTAAACAGATAATCGATAACTTCGTGCGGTAAACCTAGAATAAAAACCACTAAACAACTCCTGTTCGAGTAATCGGGTCATGTTTTGTCCACATGATTAGAGAAATTGGAAAACAACAGATAACATCAAAAACGTTGTGTGGTTAACCTAACTACCTCAAAGAAAAACTACTAAATAGAAATGACCCATATTTTCGGGTAAACTGGTCATATTTGTCAACATGACTGATATAAATTGAACCCAAACAGGAAACAGATGGAATCGATATCTCCATCGGTTAACCTAAATGTGATGGAACAAAACGAATGAAAGGAGAGGAGAGTCGCGTCTCGCGTGCACCGGGGGCCATCTATTAATGGCAGAGAAAGAGAGCAAAAGCGCGCCAAACACAAAGATAATTGTGACGACACTTGCGAATGTAGTTTGTGACATCGATAATGACTCATCTATCTTTGTTTTATATCGAAAATCCAATTAAAAGAGGTCAGCATTGCTAGACAGATGATTTACACCCAAATAAAACAATTGTCGACCTTTCTGGAGCAAATGTTGAATCAAGTTTAAACGTGTGAAATCTTAGATAGATTACGTGATCTACGTGATCTACGTGTATATCAGTGCCTCTTGAGAGGTTGTGTTTGTTATAATGTGCAAGGTGCGGCAGCTCAATTCTGGTTTCCGGTCTATCTTTCTTTCTCTAGCACTCTCTCCATCTCTCGGCCTCTCTCTCTTTACTGGGGGTAGATGATCGCTTGACTGGGTACACACTCAAGGTGTTTGAGAGCTGCCTCTCTCTTTCTCTGGCCTCTCTCCATTTCACTTCTCTCTAGTCCTTCCGCACACATTAAAAAATGGAGAACGAACGGAAACTGCACAGCAATAACAACTAAAACTTGCCGCAGCAGAGAAAGACTATTTCCCCGTTACTAAATACAACCTACTGATCAACAAATGATTGTATAATAAAATGTGTATAAAATTTTAATAAATTAATAAATTAGAAAACGAAATGGGCGAATAGTTTTGCCCAACGCGCTACTACATTCCCAGCCTGTAAAACACGAGCATTACAGTTGTTATCAACGGGCTTCGCGTTAGAAAAGATTATCTTGTCTTAGAAAAAAAGTTGTTTTTAATCAAAAAAAAATAACTAAACTGGTTATCAAAATCATAGTAGCAGATTTCTGATGCGAATAGAAAATTTAGTTACCTTGCTCTGTATGATGAAACACCATAGTTAAGAATGTAGAAAATAACGCTAGAGCGTTGAATATCAGTGTACTAATGATAGTGAAACTCCAATACTTGCTAGCTCGTGCAACTCCCTTGAGTCACCCAAAAGGCGCTCTTTTCCCATAAATTGAGTTGGAAACTTTCGCAGAATATGCAGTAAAAGAGCCATGAATCAATAGTCAGAATGTACTAGTAAATAGTCGAATAACAAGTTATACTCGTTTATTAAAGTTAACATACGCCTCTTAAACGTGATTAAAAGTTTAATTAGTTGCGTAAAAGTTTAGACATTTTGTTCACTAAAAACTAAAAACAAGTGCTTCACATATTGACACAGAACAGACGTTGTGAATAATTGACCCCTTGCATCTAAGCAAAAAAGTATACTAGAAGTAGAACGAATAGTCACGTAAAGCTACCATTCTAATGAGTAATCGTGCACTTTGTCATTGCACGTTTGTGAGTTCTGCTGTGCTAAAAGAAGCACGATTACGTGCTCCAATCTCGGCGCGTCAGTCCTTTAAACTGCAATTGAAAAATGTATTGCAGTTTAAAGGACTGAAGCGTTGAGATCGGAGCACATAATTGTTCTTCTGTAAAGAAGGACGATTATGTGGACCAAGCCCGTGTCAACGGTCCTTAAAACTGCAATTGAAAAATGTATTGCAGTTTAAAGGACTGAACCGTTGCGATTGGACCACATTATCGTCCTTCTTTAAAAAATTTCACGTGACTGTGCAATTGACTAACAGTATAACGCTGGTTGTTAACTTGCCTGTAAGTTGGGCCGATTTGTATATTCAATACTTGTAATCGAAAACCAAACAAACATTCGCAGCTGGTATGGAAAGAATACGATTCCTGCTATAAACAGTTCTATGCTAGCTATTTTGGGGGGACTCGGTTTACTTTCATTTTTGGGATTGTAGAAGTTTCATTTGTGGGAATGAAGGAATGAAGATGTGACAGGATGGAGAGAAGAAGAAGGAGAGGAGTGAGAGAAAGAGAGGGGAGAAGAGAGAGTGAGAGATGAGAGAGAGAGAGAGAGAGAGAGAGAGAGAGAGAGAGAGAGAGAGAGAGAGAGAGAGAGAGAGAGCGCGAAAGACAGGAAGATTCTTCATTTTTCCAGTATTTCATTCTACCAACCAATACTTTCCAGCCACTCAATCAGGATATATTTTCCGCACCCTGTTCATCATCCTCTCGAAAAAAAACAATTCTCTCTCCATACTCTCTATGCCCCACTCCATAATTCCCGATCTATATTTTATACCTTCTAGAACGAAGAAATTAATTATACTCAATTTATTAGTTATATTTTAACCCCCCCCCCTCCCCTATTTCTCGTCTCTCCCTCTCTCTCTTTTTTTTTCTCTCTCTCTCTTTCTTTTTCTCTCTCTCTCTCTTCTATTTCCCCCCTGCGCACGGTTCCACTGTGCAAGAGAGAGAAACTGGAACAGAGACGAATGTCGACACACAGAGAAAAGACAAATGCAACAAAGAAGGTGAGGAAATGAGGGGGAAACAGGAAATAGAGAGAGAGGAGCGAGAGAGAGAGAGAGGGAGGGAGAAAGGTAAGAGAGAGGAATAGAGATAGATAGAAGGAGGGAGAAAGCGAGAAGAGAGAGGATAGAAAGAGAGATAGAGATAGGGGAGAGAGAGAGAGGAGAAAGAGAGGGGGGAATGGAGGGAGAGGGAGAGGGAGAAAGGTAATAGAGAGGAAGAGAGATATAGAGAAGGAGAGAGAAAGAGAGGAGAGAAAGGAGAGAAAGAGAGAGAGAGAGAGTGAGAGAGAGATAGACGAAGGATAAAATTACTGAAACAAACGTGCAGATATACGCCAGTACGTTACTGAAGAAAAAAATAAATCAAGAATACGTTCGTCATGAATATCCTTATTCAATACCGATATGAGTGACTGACCACTTATAAGGACAGCTGGAAACATTAGGGTGCGCTTCAGGTGAACAGTGTTATGCATGTTAAAGAAGGACGTTTATGTGGACCAATCCCGTATCAACGGTCCTTTAAATTGCAATTCAAAAATGTATTGCCGTTTAAAGGACTGAAGCGTTGGGATTGGTTCACACGTCCGTTTTCAACATTTTACAAATAGAAAATAAGGGAAACGGTTTCTAGATATGAAACTTCATTACACAAGATAGACGGAACGAATACTGATTCTCTACCAAACCTAGGTAATAAACGACTCTCTCCCCCTCTTTCTCTCCATCTCTCTCTCTCCTTCCTCTCTCTTTCTCTATTTTCTCTCTTTCTCTCTTCATCTACTCAAGCTTAGCACCAGGTAAAACCTAGGGTTGAAATAATATGAATCATCTTTGCCAGGAATGAGAACAAAGAAAAAATCAAGAGAAGGAAGAATACAGAATCAATCAAAATTGAAGGCATTATTGTTGTATTTATGTAATTTGTGTAGTAATTAGATCTGTGGAAAGTAGCTATAGAAATAGAAGTAGTATAATAGTAACTGAATAGTTCACCTGGTTGGAACCTCTTCTCAAACATTCTCATAGCAAACGCGTGTAGCTGTAGAACCCTCGGATCCGTGGGCGGCAACATGGCGGCTCGCGGCCGCAACTCGAACACGTCCCCCTCCTCGTTGCTGTTGTCCGCGGTACTAGCAGTCTCTGCGGTACTAGCAGCGGTTCGCTTCTGCGATCCGCGTATCGTGCGTCCCTGCGGTAGCGCAATCGGGCTGTGACGGTGCGAGCGCAGACGTCTGAATCGCTCGCGCACGTCCGCGGAATTCTGCGAAGTTGATGACATGATGTCGGCTAGTGGTCAGGCTTAGGCGGAAGACGGCTGGTGTGAACTGAATAAACACTGGTCACCTCTCAGGGGGCGGAGCCTGGTTGTTGACACACACAAACAACAACAAACAACAACAAACGATCCAGGAACTAAAGGCTCGGGAGCTTGAGAAATCGTTCAAAAAACCGTGAGAAGATCCGGTAACAGCGTTGAAGTAATAGTAGTAACCGAATGAGGAAGATAAGTAACCAGATAGGGCGGAATATGTAACCAATAGGGTAGTTTCTTGCGAAATATGGGGAAAACGGGCTGTTAGGGGGCTGGAATAGTCGCAGAGACGCCAAAGAATACTGGAAATGTGCGGGGTTCGGACGCGCAGCCAATGCGCAGGCCACGCCCCCTTTTTACCGGAACACCAGAGAGGCGCGCGGTGAAATATGGGATCCATTCAGGAAACAAGGGGGGAAAAACTACGATTATTGATTTCACGTGATCTCGTTATCGATTGATTTGTTGTACTAGTAGTAGATGAAACAATTGATGCGTTTTGTAGTGATTTATCTTTTTAACACAGTTATAATTGTGTTATTGGTTAGTGAAGTTCAGGACAAAAATTATTCACTATTATAGTTAATAATGATGTTTTACTAAACCTACTTTCGTAACTTTAAAGGTTTTCTTCCTTCTTCAGTCTAGATGATTAATATTGTAAACAGCGAAATATGTGATAACCCCGGGATTATTTACACGAGAGAAGTTGTGATTAGAAAACTGGTAAACATGGACTAATACCCGTTACATAGGTTGTAAACAATTTGATATCAACGTACAGACTTCAAAACGAGCTATACTAGAAGTTGCTTGAATAGTCACGTAAAGTTGGTGTTCTAATGAAGAATAGTATACTGTGTCTTTCACATTTCTGAGTTCTGCTGTGTTTAACATGTTCCACGTGACTGTGCAATTGACCAACAGTATAAAACTATAGTGTTAGTCAATTGCACAGTCACTACCTGAGAGAAACGATCAATTCATGACTTTTCACTTACTTCTTAAGATTGATGGAAGATGCATCCGAATATTTGAATGATGAGTGACCAGTAATAAGGACAGATCGAAACATTGAGGCGCGCTTCGGGTGGGCAGTGTTATGTATGTTAAGACTACTGTTAGACAATTGCTCAGTCACGTGAAACGTGTTCAACACAGCAGAACTCAGAATCGTGCAATGACAAAGTGCACGATTTCTCATTGGAATGCTAACTTTACATGACTATTCAATTGACTTCTAGTATAGTAGTGGGAACCTGTTGGAATAACTAAATGGAACGAATGTATCATTCTCTAATAAGGCTCTAGAAACATTCAACCACGGTAACCGCGCTTCAAATTGATGTGTAGATTGATTCCGGGATGTACCAACGAACGATACAGAATTGATCTGTGATTAAAGATCAAAGTACAACTTGGACTTGGGTAATTCTTACAAGAAACTGATGCTTAATACCACTTCTGAGGTTTTCTAGTCTTCAGAAAATAAAAATTCCTTTCGAAATTGATAACGTTTCATGTAACCATTGCAAAATGCCAACATCACTTCAATGTTTCACGTGTTTTTGAGCGTGTTTCACATGTTTCACGTGATTTAAATTCGTTTAGTTAGTTGAACGTCTCAATGACATTTTAATCGGCGGTGATATGGTGATATAGGTCGCCGTGAGAAGTTCTTTTATAAAAAGGAAAATGAAAAAGAAGAGATTTTGGATAGAAGATATTGTAAATATCAGAATTTTGAAAGGGGAAAAAGGTTAGGAATGTACAGGTTAGGAATATAGAAGTTAAAATCATCGAAATTTAGTTGTCTCTTTCTTATTTATCTCTTTCTCTCTCTCCCCTCCTCTCTCTCTCTCTCTTCTTGTCTTAATTCCGATGCACCTCCTCTCCTTCTCTCTATAATTAGTTTTTAATATCCCTCTCCATCTCTGCCACCCTCTCACTTTCCCATACTCTCTAATCCCAAGACAGATCCGGCCCGGAAACCAGTTTTCAACACTGTAGCGGGCGCATCCCCAAGGTCTCGAGGTTTGTACTAGGGGGATATACCACAGAGATACACTTTCACTCACGTGGTTACACGTGGTCACACGCGATTTCACGTTTTTGACGTCATGTCTGTCATTGAAAAGCTAGCTGTACCCCTGCCTTTAAAGGCACCGTTCAGCTTTAATCTCGGAAACGGATTTTGTGAAACGAACTATAAATCAACTTCATAAATTTTAGAAACAACAAGGTTTTTGAATCATTTTAAGCCCCTGATAAGGTTGTAAGATAATTATTATGGCGAATTTGGGTTTATAGGTTAGATAGAATTTCGAACGCAGGTGAAATGTTAGGTAAACTTTCTAACTTATTTTGTGGAAAAACACTAGAACCCTATTCTCAAATCATTTCTCTACGTCTCTCCAAATACGTGCTCTCTCCGTGCACTCTAGCCATCTGGTCGAATTGGCGCCAAGGAAAACATATTTGAATCCGGACCAATAATGCGGGACGAGATATATTGTATGCCCGCAGGAACCGGTTCAATCTAGACAAATTTCGGCAGGCGCGCGCCTCTTTCTCTCTCTTTCTCTCTCTTTCTCTCTCTCTCTCTCCCTCTCTCTCTCCCTCTCTCTTTCTCGTCCTCGATCTCGCTCTCTTTCTCTTTCCATTCTCTCGCTGTCTCTAGTTCCCTCATCTCTCAATCTCTATTTTCTTCATTCAGATGCATTCTCACTCTCCTTCTTCTCTCTACCTCTCTTTCTCTCTGTTCCTTCCTCTCTCTGCTCCTCTTTCTTTCTCTCTACAGGTACAGCAAGAGAAAAATAAAAACAAAATTGAGTTCAACTCCGAGTTCAACTGCGACATAACACTGCACTATAACTTACATTTAAACCTATTGACGTATAATTAAAATCACGCATGATGCATCACTATATAAAAGCAGCAGGAAACATTGGGCTGAAATTAATTTTCGAAAGTGTCGAATTTGAGAGACTAGAAGGCGGAAACTTGAAAAACGGACACAAGCCTCGGAACAGAAGAAGTTTTCTCTTGTGCTCTATCTCTCTCTCTTTCTCTCTCTCCCTCTCTCTCTCTATCTCCCTGTATGTCTGGCTGCATCAATATTTGTTTATTTCCCACTAGCAGAAGTTATTGATGAAAAACAAGATAAGGCAGAAACTCGAAAATAGTGCAATACATTTGAGTAGAATTGTATAAGTTGGAAAATAACTACATAAAAACTCACATCCAAACTGCTCCAGGTGCATGTTCACGTGTCTCACGTGTGATTCACGTGTGGTTCACGTTTTCACGTGATTCGACGAGGTGGGGTGCGGGAATATAATCACGTTTCTCACGTGCTTCACGTGACTTGAACGTGACTCGGAACCCGACGTGTGGGACGAATGGCAATAGCGAAAGTGAATGTTTCAGGGAGGTTGGCGCCTCTCAAATATGACCTCGCCTGCACCCGATTTTCTCGTTGAAGCCCTACATCAAAGATGGTTATCTTATAGTGTAAAGAGGGAAAACGACTGGAGAAAGTGAACGTAGACACGTACTCTACACGTGTAGTCACGTGTGTGAAAAGTCACGTGGAACGTTAAACGTCAAAATAGACGGTCTTCATGATGGCGCCAGTATCTACTAATATAAATGGGTAGTTTGGTCTGTCTGTCTGTTTGAAGGAAAAAGTGTGTGATTCCAATGATGCATTTGCCCTTTTGGTCGAGAAATGAGCGGAAAGTTGCACTTTGTAGTTGGTTTTGGGGAAAAGCGCGTGAGCGATACGTGCTTTTGCTGCTTTTCATTTTTGCCCACTTTGAATGAGCTGCGGCTGGGTTGCAGTTTTGGCTGTGAGCCTTCTCAATAAAGGACGAGTTTCACGTCAGAGTAGACTGGAGAGACGGGTCTAACAAAGAGTGCACGTGCGTGGAAAAATCAAGCATATAAGCGCGGCGCTGAGCGAAGAGAGCCATTCGAACGGTGTGTTCGCTCGAAGGATGGCTGCTCTGGACGGGACTGGGCTGATGGACGAAGACGGATCTACTTTCGGAGGAGGTGCCGGGCCGGTTGCCTGTGGAGAGGAAAACCGCTGTTCAAGACCGAAGAACCAAGAAGAACCTCAACACCCAGAAACAAGTAGACAAAAAGAGATTTTTTCCATGTTGTTACTGCTCTATGATTGAGCTTACGGTTACGGAATATGGCTGGAAGAGGTGGTGAAAGGTGGAGAAAATCATTTCGAAATAATATTTCAGACCGTTGCATTTAAACCTTTTCGGGAAATGTTTAGGTTGTCGTGCTCATGTCATGTTGAAAAAAAATCGTCTCACTCTCTGATATAAAGGGGCTCTCGCGCTCCATGTTAAAGATAGCTCGCGCGCTGTATGTTCAGGTGAACTATGGTGCAAGAAGAGCTCTATGTTGAGAAACTAACTCACGCTCTGTTAGGTATAATTGTCGCGCTCTATGTGAAAGAAAGGTCTCGCGCTCTATGTTAGGAAGAGATGTCGCGCTCTATTTTAGGGCGAAGAAATAACGCGCTATACGTTAGGGAGGATGTCGCGCTCTATTTCAGGGTGAAGAGATGTCGCGCTCTATGTTGGGGAGGAAGTCGTGTTCTATGTAAGTATATTAGGGAGAAATGTTACGCTCTATGTGAAAGAAAGGTCTCGCGCTCTATGTTAGGGAGAGATTTCGCGCTCTATGTTGAGGAGAGCTGTTGCGCTTTATGTTAGGGAGAGCAGTCGCGCTCTATGTTCGGGAAAGATGTCGCGCTCTTTGTTAGGGAGATATGTCGCGCTCTATGTTAGGGAGAAGAGAGGTCGCGCTCTATGTTGGGGAGGAAGTCGTGTTCTATGTAAGTATGTCAGGGAGAAATGTTGCGCTCCATGTTAGGTAGAGTGTGGCTCTAAATGTTGTAGAAACATTGCGCCCCACGTTGAGAAAAACGTGATTTAAATTGTTGATAAATCGTCGGAAAATAGGGTGAAAATTGGACAAATACTTCGAGAAGCTCTCGCCAGCCTGGAGTTAAAACAAGGGAGGAGGAGGCGGCTTTAGCCGCCGGCGCCTACCTTGTGAGTAGAAGAAGCAAATAGGAACAGAAAAGGACTGTGAACATAGCAGGGAATTAACACGTGTAGTCACGTGTGTGTTGGAAGTCATGTGAAACGTAAAACACGTGATTACACCGGAGTGAACTAAGATGTTTATCAATCAGTTATAAACAAAAAGTGTAAAGATAGCTGGGAATTTACACGTGTAATTACGTTAAACGTGAAATTTCGTCAAAAATAAGGATGTGTGAATATTGTACACTACGGATAACATCACTATTTCATAACGTCTCAAAGTGGAGAGAGATTTAAGAAAATGATGAAATAGGGTAACATGAGATGAAAATTGTTTCAAAAAAAGTTATTGAAATCTATTAGCAAAAAGGTAAAGGTTAAAGCTGACCCGAATGTAAACTAGTAGTAAATGTAAACTGGTAGCAAATTAGTGAAAATTTTGTATCAAATACATACTAATGTTTTTAGGGGGAAATTTATGAAAGAAACCAGAAAAATGCGAGAAAGGTTTCGTCTCAACGTAAGACGTGATGTTTTATCAACAGAAGATCAAGATGGTTTATTATAAGATGAAACTTTACTTGAAAATAAAACTTTATTGAAATTTTTCCACCAAAAGACCGGAACCAACCGAAGCTAAAGCTTAAAGTGATTGTATAAGCCGACTTTTCTATCTTTTCCCACATTTTTCTCTCAGATAAATTGATAGATAGACCGCATTTTAGGGAGAGATATAGCATGGTTAGCAGTGGCAAGTGAGCGATAAACCTGTCATTGCGTATGTAGCTGCGATGACCACATTTAGCCAATCTCTCTCTTTCTCTCTTTCTCTGTCTGCTTCTCTCTCCCTCTTCTCTTTATCTTTTCTCTCTTCCCCCCCCCTCTCTCTCTATCTCTCTCTCCTTGTCTCTCTCTCTCTTTTTCTCTCCCTACGTCTTGTACTTGAAATAATGCATTAAGAATATGTATAAATTCCAGGTTATAATCAGCAATATTACGGTACCACGCAAAGTTCACGTGAGAGTGAAAACGACTATATTGAGAGGAGGGTAAACCAACTGCAGGTTCAATTGAGTCGCATACAAAAGAACCAGTTCTAGCTGCGAACGACCCCGTGATACATAATAATAATGTATTATATCAATACAAAAAGAGGGGAGTAGGGAGGTTGGGCGAGTTTTTGTAGTTGGAACCATACATTCGGTTGATGTAGAACGTTACTTTAGTTTCTGTTTGTATAACTATTCTAAAGTTAAAACGCTATTTACCAGGCAGAACCAAAATCGCGAAAACATCCAGATATATCACTGATTAATGAAACATGTGGGCGCAGTTGATAGAACTTGTCATTGAGATGTATCTCAAAACGTAGTATATTTATTGGTTGAGTTTGAAAAACAACTAAGGAGAAGTTTACCGCCAATACATGAAAATATGTGATTTATTAGAATGCGCGAGGCATATGAAAATAGATCAAAATGGAACTATGTGCATTTACCATTTTCATACTTTGATTTTCTAAAAACTTTCCCTTTTTGTTTCCTGCTGTTAAACTGAAAAAAAGCATTTCGATTAGATTCTACAACGCGTTTCCCCTCAACCGAACTCAAATGTTTCATGATATATTGATAACCCGAAGCGCGGAAGAGCTGATAATAATTGAAAGAAATACATACCTTGATATGCTTGATTATCTCCCTGAGTCGACTGTTTCGCTCCCATCATAGACCGACCCTGAAACACACAGAATAAAGTAAAGATACAGTACTATACTTGAAGTAAATTGGACAGTCACGTGAAGTTAGCATTCTAATGAGGAATCGTGCACTTTGTCAATGCACGTTTCTGAGTTCTGCTGTTAGTTTTTTAAGCTGAGGTGTGTGGGTGAAAAGTTGAGATGAAATACAGTAAAACTCAAATAAAATGTAAGATATGTGAATGATAGAGACGAGTACAATGAGTGAATATTTCAGTGAAAGGAGATCAAAAGATCAAAAGATCAGAAGTTCAGGTTTCAGTTCGGTTTGATATGTGCTATAGAGAAAAAAAGAAACCGCCTAAATCTAATGATCACAGCCATCATTTTTTACAAAAATATAATGCAGAATGGCGGATTTAAAAGTTGTAGAGTAAGATATGTGCATGATGTTTTTCACATTCAATGGACGTCAGTTAGACAAAGGTCAAATTAAGTTTTGAGTAAACTGAAAATGCACTAAAATTATACATCGAAAACATTGGAACGTTCACTTTGTAATGACAAGAACGTAAGTTCCAGCGTGTTTCACGTATTTGACGTGAATATCATTTTACTAGTAGTATAGTATGGCTGAATACAATAGAAAGAAAAACGCGATACGGATTCTGAATTATATTCTTCAATATACTGACGATAAAAACTGAGGTTTATGATTTGCTAATGTATAAGTAAGTTGTGGATTGCAAGGGAACGGTACAACTGAAGACTGATAGCGGGTCAGATTACTTAATAGGAGCTTGAAACATTCACGCACGGTAACGCGACATTGACCAGAATAGGTTAATGTGAGAGAATTCTATAAAATTAACAAGAAATATAACTTAGAATACCATGATTACAACAAGTCAAAGAACTTTCACTGATAAGCAATGTAATTTGCACGAATTAGATTGGGTTGAACTAAGCTATCTATGTAATTTCATAATTAGTTAAAAGTCAATTGTTTGTCAATCAGAGTGCCACATCTAACAATGCGTAAATTTATGAGTTAAATCGCTTAAAGTACATATTATTATCTTCATGTGTTACTATATATTATTTTGTGTAGTAATAATATATATTTTGTAAATATATATTATTGCCTGAGTTGCAGTAAACCTGCGACCTGTGCATCTTTTTCGAAACATTTTCGTGTACTGATAGAGTGAAACAAAAGGCTAGAACCTGTTGTATTCAGTTGTAATGTTTACAACGTTTTAATGGTCAATCAAATCAATCATTGTTAACTGTACCCTGCACAAAAGGAAGTTCGGTGCTAGTTACACTAGAAGTAAATTCAATAGTCACGTAAAGTTAGCATTCTAATGAGGAATCGTGCACTTTGACATTGCACGTTTCTGAGTTCTGCTGTGTATAACATGTTTCACGTGACAGTGCAACTGACTTACAGTATAGTTAGCGCGGAATTTGAAGAAGAATAGCCTCACGTAGGATACAAACCCTCGATCAAAAGCATGTCAGACCGCAGCGCTGCCACTACACCATCTAAGCCCAGATGGAAGTAATTTCGAACTTTTACAAAGAGATAGCAAAAGATTGATGAGTTTCCATTTTTTAGTGAACGAACATCTAATAAACTGCTGTGAAACAAACACAATTCAGTCACGTTTTACGTGATTACTATTCTGTTTACCAGTAACAAATTGTATAAGATTTATAATCAAATTCATGAAAATCAGAGAAAAGTGGTACCACGTGAACTCCCGTGAAACAAAGAAACAAAGTAAACGGAGAAAATTGTGTCAGTGAGAACAGCGTTTGCCCCTTTTTCTTGCGAATGGCAAACAATGTTGGGGGGGGGGGGGTGAGCGGTATGAATCACGAGATAGTTTTGTGTGCATATTGTGGGAGTCTCAGTGAGGATAATAAACGCTAACTTTACACCACTGTTTTAACTGTAAAAAGTAGAACTCACACTAGCGGTTCGACCGTTAAAGTTTGGACAGTTTTTTTCTATTTCACGTAACTGAACGGGCAGGAGATTTATTAATCATACTGTACAGC
This sequence comes from Litoditis marina, assembly GCA_964036275.1. Classification (NCBI taxonomy): domain Eukaryota; kingdom Metazoa; phylum Nematoda; class Chromadorea; order Rhabditida; family Rhabditidae; genus Litoditis; species Litoditis marina. The sequence goes on from OZ038436.1 coordinate 9,110,147, forward strand.
TCACATTAATGATGTAAAAGACTATAACTTAACAAAATAACAGTGGGAGACTTGAAAGATTGTTCGACGGTTGAAATCTAGACAATCTTACCGAGATCGTTACGTAACTAAAACTGTGAGCGTTTTATGCTCATACTTACATACCGTTGAAGTTAATAAAGGAAATGACTAAACTTACACTGAGTATAAAAAACTATACCTATACAATTTATAAAATAACGATTAGGGGTGCGAGTTGGCAAGTAGTTGAAATTTCGACATTAAGATCTATGAAAATCGTGAAAGTTTTGTAATCATACTGTAGAAATCTAGGTCTAAACGGAAAGTAACTTAAATGACAGTGGGGGTTGGCGGGTAATTAGCCAGTTAAAGCAGTTAAAGTTTAGGAAAATCGTTAACGTCTTTTAATTTTACTGTAGAGTTTCACGTCTAACTATACAAAATACCTGCGGGGGGGGGGGGGCTGGCAGGCAGGTACTTGGACTGTTTACAACTCTCTGGCACCAACTTGGAATTGACACCCGCCCCCCATTGATTTTCAACAAAAACATGTCAATCAGGGAGAAATAGAGAGACAGGTTGGCCATTTTGTAACTGTAACAACCGGTGGAAATGGGAATTTACTAGAAGTAAACTGGATAGTCACGTAAAGTTAGCAATCTGCACGTTTCTGAGTTCTGCTGTGTTTCACATGTTTCACGTGACTGTGCAATTGACTAAGAGTATAGTCACGCTGAAATTGAACAAAAAAACAATACGTGAACCATACTACAAACATTTTTCAACGTTTCTCACTATATGAGGAAGTCAAAGATCTTTGTAATTTCAAAAGAGTAGAAAGAACAAAGAGCAGAGTTGCTTTATCGACCTATTCACGTTTCAAGAATATTGATTTGTTCACGTTCCACGTAAAGGATTACTGATTATTGATTTTGTATTTGATATTCTTTGACAACTAGAGAGTAATGTGATCCTGGCATGAGAAGTGAAAAGGTTCACGTAACTCCCCCCCCCTCCTCTCACTCTTTCTTTTTCGATCTCAGCTGTTCAAACAAGCATCTCTTTGCTGTCTCGTTCACACAATAAAGATGTCTCTGCGTCATCTGGAACTAGAGAGAAAGAGAGGAAGAGAGAGGGGAAAGAGAGAGAGAGAGAGAGGGGAAAGAGAGAGAGAGAGAGAGAGAGAGAGAGAGAGAGAGAGAGAGAAAGACAGAGGGGGGTTTATAATAACTTGGATGAAAATTGGAACAATAACTCCAAACTGACTGGTTGAAAAGCTTCAAGCGCGGCGAAATGTTTCGTGCAGTTCTTATATATTGAGCCAACGATGGATATTTGATTTGATTTGACTTAGAACTTGCGATAGTCATCAACTAGTATACATGTCTACAGTACGAAATGAAACTTCTGGACAATTTTCAGAAAAGAGAGGGAGGAAAGAGAATGAAAGAGAGAGAAAGAGAGATGGGAAAATAGAATACTGTTCAAATGTTTCAGGCCAACTACAAAAAGGATCAGCCGTTGTGCACTTCCTATTTGCCGTGTTCGAGGCAAAACGGCGGAATATTTGCGTCGCGCAAAAAACTTTCCCTGGAACGCATACAATGCTCTCTTCCTGTGTACACATCAAAAAAACACGTCACACGTGAACTTTCAATCGATAATTGGAACGTGACTCAAGCTTAAGACTACACTTTACTTATATTAGTTAAATAGTTAAGTTACAAAATACGTGAACATTTCCATCGTTAACTCTAACGTGCCACACGTGAAAGAATACTTTATAATTGTATAAGGAAAATACTACCTTAAACTTGTTAAAGTTAATGCTTAAGTTAAATACGTAGGTTTTTGATCGACTGTTGTAACCTGACTCAAAATATGGAACTTGATGTAAAAGACAATGCTATTATGGATGATGAACTGAGTCCGTATGCTAGAAGATCCCGGCACCTTCATCCCATCCTGCGTCTCTTGCTTTGCTTCACTATTTCGCGCCACTCGTATTCCGGCGGGGTGTAGGAGCAGAGAAATAGCGTATGTTTCAGGAGACGCAGGATGGGATGAAGGTGCCGGGATATTCTAGCATACGTACTCTGATTCCAGTTGTACTTTGATCGAACTTTCATGAACAAGAATTTTACGTTAAGTATGATTCCGTTATAGTTATACACTCCACGTTCACACATTAACGTATTCTCGAATTTTTCTAATTTTGCCAGAATTTAGGTGAAACTTGGGAGCAGTTCGGTATGAACGTATTGTGTTGATCTTGCGGCCTCAGGTGAAATTAATTGTTGGAAAATCCCTCCTTTATATACTATTCGTCGAACACCGAACCGCGTGAAATGTTTGACAATACGGAAAAACACGCACTATTCGCAGTTTTCCCGGTTTAAAGTGGCTCTTTTGATATGTTATACTCGAAACATCACTCTAAGTAATACTTAAACTTGTTATTCATAGAAAAATGAAAATTGAGAGAAAACTGAGAGGAAAGTCGAAGAAAACGCATCATGAACACCTGAGCAGTGACTTTGAAAAAGGACGGAAAGATAATATGTTATTGAGTTTTTTGTAAATTACAAGGTTGTGAATTTTTCCCGTTATATTTCTCCATTTCTAGTTCAAAGTTTCGAGTATTCGAGTTTGACTCGACTGTTTTTTCGAGTCGAGTCGAGTTTCGAGTTGGACATTAACCACCCTGAACCAGATGTTTCTCGAAAAAAAAGAGAAAACGCGGGAGAAATGAGGCGTTCGAAAGGCAAGGCCTCGGCAAAACTGACAAGGTCATTTAACCGAAAAAGGGTGGCAGAATGAGGTATGAACAAAATGAAATAATAAAAAAAAACTGGAATAAAGTTTTATATAAATGATTAAATGAACTGAAAATAACAAATAGTATCTACCTAAGTTGGTTTTTGATTAAAGCAGGACGATTATGTGGACCAATTCCGAGACATCGGTCCTTTAAACTGTGGTTGTAAAATATTTCAGTTTGAAGGTCTGAAGTGTTGGGATTGGTTCACATAATCGTCTTTTTTTAAGACGTTACCTAAGCCATTGTTAGATGTGACAGAATTAGACATATATAGATACCCAATATATGGTTAACTACTAGAGTTAACGAAATACCGGTCAAATGAAGAATTCGCTCAATTTCGACCGAATTGACCAATAACTGGAACCATTTCTCGAAAGGTTGGGTCATAACTGAGAAGAAGAACGGTTTTTCTTCTTCTTTGCCGTTTTCGGGTTCGCAAGGTCAGACAGTGCATAAACCGTTTTAATGCACTTGAAGGTTTCAGTGAAAATGGTAGTCACATTAAAATAAACGTGAGGATCAAACAATTTGTAGTTGCAAAACATTACATTTTAGAAGTAAACTGACGATACATGTGAAACAAGTTAAGGGAATGAAAGCGACCAAACTACAGGGACAACATACATGTCTTGGAAAAAGCGAGAACTATATACTAGAAGTCAACTGAATGGTCACGTGTAGTTAGTACAGTTCACACCATTCCTACTCAGACTCCTATAGTAACCATACAAATTTTACGAAGGCTGTTGTGAAGCTGAAAATGTAGTTCATGAAAAAGTCTCTCGTATATTCACTCTACGTGAGAAGAAAAAGGAGGTACTAAGATCCTTAACCTTCTCCGACCAAAAGTAATTGAGCACAACGGCTCAGAAGTTTTGAAATCCTACTGTAGGAGTCTCAGTAGGCATGGAAAAGACTATATTCTAATGAGGAATCGTGCATTTTGTCATTGCACGTTTCTGATTTCTGCTGTGTTTAACATGTTTTACGTGACTGAGCAACGCACTAACAGTATATTGATATTTGATCATGCATAACGCTATCATTAGTTTACTTCTGGTACTATGATTTCAAAGTGTATTTCATTCCTGCATATTGCGCTATATGTAGTACGAATCGCGTAAACCGGCTCAATGCGGCTGATAATATGTAATTTAACAGAAAAAATGATTTTTTCGCATTCTTTGCGCAACTTGGTAGTAATTTCTGTGGATTAGATGAGATTTACCAATGGAAGGATTTTGGTGACGAATCTATAGAACGAGTGAAACATTTCACTGAGGGCACGAACAGGATATAGAAAGATTATATTAACTCGCGATTTAAAGAAGGACGATTATGTGGACTAATTCCGACACATCGGTCCTTTAAACTTTTGAAATGTATCGCAGCTTGAAGGTCTGGAGTGTTGGGATTGGTCCACATAATCGTCTTCTTTTAAGACGTTACCTAAGTCATTGATAGATGTGACACAATTAGAGATAGATAATATGATTGTATATGAGATAGTAGAATATCCGAACATTTTCCAGAAACGCATGAAAAATGTCAATGAACTGTCGGTTGAAAACATGAGCTTCTGCCTATTACCCGAACAGACTGGTAAAGCATTTATAGACGGAGTGAAACATTTCAGTGCCTCAATTGCATGTAAAGTGAGCGATGACAAGGAAAAGCTGGCAATTTCTTGAAGGATTTGGAGGTTCAGCGAAACGTATGGAGAAATAAAGAATAAAGGAAAAAAAACGAGAGTGTAAGAAGGCGAAGAGAAGAGAAGAGATGAACAAGGAAAAATGTGAGATAGAGAGGGAGGGGGGGGGGAAGAGAGAAGAGAGAGTGTGAGAGAAAAAGAGAGCGAGATGAGAGAAAGAAAGAGAAAGAAAGAAGAACAAAGAGAAAAGAAAGACGGTGTTTAGTGCGATTATTCTCCCCAAATGGGGGAAAACTAGACAGAAATACAACATTGACCTTGCACTTTCATCTAACAATGTCAATGTCATGAAAGAGAGACGGGCAGATGTTATTGTCTACATGAAGGAGTCAATTACAAAACAGAAAGAGAGAGAGAGAGCGAGAGAAAGAGAGAGAGGGTGGGGAAAAGAAAAAGAGAGAAAGAAAACAGAGAGAGAGAGAGAGAGAGAGAGAGAGAGAGAGAGAGAGAAGAAGAGAAAGAGAGATAGAGAACTGAGTAAACTGTAGAAAAAACGCCGAGAAAAGTGAATACTAAGCAACCAGAAATTTTTCTAAAATTTCACACATATACTTCACCTCAATGTTTCACTGAAGAGTAAAAAACGGCTTGTGCGTGCAATAAACTGGCGTCGATGCCTTTTAGCAAATGATAAATATATTAGCATCAAGGCGCCATGGTTTCTATAAATAATTTAGACTAAAAGGGCGAATATGTCTCTACTAGGCAGCTAATGGAGTCGCTAGGGGGGTGAACGAAAGTTGTAGTTTGATGTTTGATGTCTGAACACTTTGCAAGTCATATATTATATTGTAAGTCAATCGTACAGTCACGTGAAACATGTGAAACACAGCAGAACTCAGAAACGGGCAATGAAAAAGTGAACAATTCCTTATTAGAACCTAACGTGACTATTCCATTTACTTCTAGTATAATGAAGTCACTAGGGGTGAACGAATCTGAGTTAGGTTGTATTTTGGTGTCTAAAAACGTCTCACAATAAACTCGTAGAGGAATCAAACTATAAACACAGAAGAATTGCACGCACTTTGCTCGAAGCAAATACTACATGGTTTCATCGTACAACAGAGAACAATATAATAGTTTCGAGTTGCACGCAAATTTTTTTCGAAAAGTTGATTTTGAGAAGTTAATCGTTTTCAATTCACGCGTGAGAAACTAGCGGCCACACGTTAGAGTAGGTGAAAAGTTTCCGGGTTGTTTTAAAGCTGAACACTCAGGAGTAATCGGCGAGGTACGCTGAACCTCTGTTATAAAGGGAGCGCGCTACACTGAACTGCGCTAAACTTTCAGCATGAGTGAGCATGAGTAAAATGAAACAGTAACAATGAAGTATATTAATTTTCTCTCCCTCTCTCTCTCTCTCTCTCTCTCTCTCTCTCAGTGGCTAGAATTTGGAAAACATGGAGCATCAATAACCGATATAACGCGATTAGCAAAAATAGATAATCCTATCTATCGAATGGACTCTGTTGGAACTCCCTCATTACTGGACTAAAGTTTTATGAAAACCAGGAAAAATAAGGTTTAACGGTATATTACACGCATACTTCACAGGGAGAGAGTGAGAGAGAGAAAGAGAGACAGAGAAAGAGAAAGAGAGAGAGAGCGAGGGATATAAGGAGAAAAGAATTGAATCTTGAATCTTGAATAGAGTGACGTTGCCTATTCTTCAATGAGTCTCAAACCCTGTATATAAAAATTCGAACAATGTGAAAATTAAAATTCTTATTGTATAAGAAAGTTTGACACTTTCCTCGGAATAGTGTCTCTCATTTTGCGAAAAAAAAAGAAAAAATAACAGTGCGCAAAACACACTTGTACAATTTCAAATTTCGTACATTCCGTACAGAAAAATAAGAAAAAGAATGAAATCACTAAAGTTACGTGTTTGAAAATATTGGTAAAATTAAGCCACGCCCCTTATTAAACTTTCATGATCTCCAGGTAACTGTTGCCAAAAACAGCTCCCCAGACGAACACAATATGAATATTTCATTATTTACGCGAGCAACCCTTTTAACTCGAAAATTTTCCGAAAGGTGCTAATAAACAACAACAAAAATCGTACAACCATCTGTGAACTTTGACCTTTTTCATAATTTTTGTCTCAGAAACATTGGAAGTGCCAATTGAGGTTGAAAACTGAATTTGCAGGAAAGAAATATCGTTTCATTCCCACTGAGACCCGTCATTGTGCCAAGATTTTCAGATGCCTATTTCTTACAGAAGCTGAAGAAATTCTTTGTTTACGTGTTGTTATGAATCTGAAGAACCCCTAACAGAGATTTGCAGTTTTTTGAAAAACTATAAAATGGTGTAAAATTGCCTGGAATATTCATTGGCACGCGGTAAAGTCTCAATGGGAATGACCAGAACTATAGTCTGTTTCACGCAACAATAGCCGTCTACAGTAGGATAATGAAACTTTTAAGTGAATTTTTCATATCATTTAGGTATTGTGAACAGTTTAAACTTCACAGGGAAATAAAAACCGCTAATTGACAGCAAAGTTACTGCAGTTCTACCCCGGTTTGACTGCCGATTTACCGCTGGTAGTACCGCGGTACTACCAGGGGTAAATCGGCAGTAAATCTGCAGTGAACCCGCAGTAACTGCGCAGTAAACTAATTGATATTCAAATCTACCACAAATAATGTAAAATAACACTTTTTCAAAAAATAGTTTTATTTAACGCAATAGGAGCGCTCCATGCTCCCTATCAACGTCAAAGGAAAATAGAATACCTTTCTGTTCTCGAAAAGTACCTCAAACTTGGGTAATTAAACCGAAATCAACTCAAACCTCAACGACTAGTGATGGAGAAGTCCGTACTTAAGTAAGGGCGGAAAATATTTTTTTCAAAATTCGTTTTTAAGGGTGAAAATGCATTCAATTTTCCAATATGCATGAATATTAGTTGTACATCAGGATATCGGAACAAATTTTTGGTCAATCATGATTT